>ML865922.1:0-13283 GCA_009831015.1 Picea engelmannii | reverse complement strand
GGTTCATGTAAGATTTATGATATAACATTTATGAAATCATACTTCAATCTTTATTATTTTTAATTTATGTCTTTTTACATTATTTAACTTAATTATTTATTTTGTATTTGGTGATTAGGTACAACACTAGCGTGTTGCTTATAGAAAGGAAGAAATTGCATAGCCATTGAAAGTGACCCATTACAATGCGGTTTTATTCAACCAAGAATTAATGCTAATCCAACTCTTCCAGATGAAATGCAAGAAGTTGGCTTGAGGAAAGGATATTTTAATGGATCAAAGGTGGAAAAAATGTCAAAGAAACCTCAAGTACCATTAGGAGGATTGATTGGAAAGGATCACTTCGGAAAACTTGTGGATATCAAAGACCCAATGGAAGAGAAAAATGACACAATGGAAACACAAAATTATGTCCAAGAAGATGATGATGTGTTTGCTGAGAAATATGAATTTGGGATATATGATATTATTGATTATTTTTAAGATTCCCTTGAGAACAATGCTCAATTTTGCAAATTTTTTATGAGCTATAGTTGTAATGTTTTGACTTTCAAATTTTAAAATAAGAATGAATGTGTATCTATTGTTGTTTTATGATGAATCTTTTTTATTATTTTCTTTCTTCTTTTATTTGCATGTGAATCACTATACTAGGGAAAATGACATTAAATGTTATCATTTTTTTACTTCAAATGTATAAAAATATGGAAAAAAAGTTAATGTTTAAAAAAAAATCACCTTTTTTTGTTCAATTATGTCCATAAAAACGCTTTATTTGAAATGTTAATATAAATGGATAGGTTCCAAAATGTATAGGTTTTATTATTATTATATATGACTTTAAAATGTAATTTTTTTTGCCAAATATTTAAAAATAGTGTTATTTAACTACAATTATTTTCTAGTAAATGTAAAAAATGTGTTAAAAATGATATTTTCCACTTTATTTAAAAAGTATGGAACCATAAATTAATTAAGAAGACCCAATTATATGAAAAATCTTAATTTCAAAAAAGTGAATGGTATACAACAATTTTAACATTGAAAGAAGCATGGAAAAATGATTAAAAACACCATTTAAAAAAAAATAAAACTTTGAAAATAGTTGAAAAAAGAAACATTTAAAAAAATAATGTGGATACATTATGGATACGAAGATTCAAAATATCAAAAAATAGCCTGAAAAGGGAGGGGTGGTGCTACCAGTAGCACAACTTTTCAAAACGAGGCAAAAATGCGACCCCCCCAAAAACAAGAACTCTGTAGAGTTCTTATTAAGTTGGTAACTTTGTTAAACAAAAAGAAGATTTTTTTGACATTTTCATATAAAAAGAAAAACACAACATTATAGGACTATACATTAGATTCATATATAATAACGTCAAAAGAATTTAAAGATATCTCAAAGGTAATATTTCAAGAAAATCTAAAATCAATGTAAAATATGAAAAAATAAATTGACAAAATTATCATCGATAAAAAAAAAAGAATTTTCTCTCCTCAAGAATCATAGTCAGAACTTGATCGCCCAGATTAAGAGGTTAAAATATGAGAAGGAGTCGCACTAAGAAACGTTAAAGCAACTTACCAGCAAGAAATCATTGATTAATAAGGAAACAATGACTGATCCCATCAAAATCAAGAAATCACCAGCTCTAAAAATCCAAGTTGCAAAGAAAGGAACATATACTAGTCCAGTTAAAGTCAAGAAAATGTCAGATGTTGGAGTACAAATGATGGAAGCTCCAAGTGTACTTACTGATCAAAATTCATCCATTAACCAGGCAACATCAATGCATGAAGAAAATCATATATCGAAATTAAACCAAGAAAACACTACAAATATGATAAGGGAAAATCATGTTATAAGAAATCCTTATCGACATCCAAATCATAAGAGAATATATCTTAACCAGTCAGAATATCAATGTCATTCAAGACGAGAACAACTAACTTATCGTCCGTAAAATATTGATACCAACACAATTAAATCTCATGATAACAATTCACAGTGGAAGTGCAATGTTCCACAAAGGATTGAATTAGGATGGTATGATCCTTTTATGGTTCAAAATTTTTTCTCAGCACTTAGAGATTCCTATCATATCATATCATCAACTATGACATAACAAAGAATGATGCGACGACATTACATGCAAAATAAAAAGACGTCTAGTCCTTCCATCACTATACTTTGAGGACAAAGCATTTCAAAAGGGGAAGGGAGTGTTATGAACATAAAAAACATAAATATATATTAATAATTGCTAATGAAGAAACACCTCATAATGAAGAATCACATCTCTTCACGAACTTGGCATCCATGTGTGGGTATATATATGATCCTCGTTCTCTTTGTAATCATTCATCATACCATATTCAATTATTTATTACTTATCCTATATGGATTTTAATTTATTTTCCTTTTTGCATTGGATATTTATGTAAGTGAACCGAGTTGGCTCACCACATTGTCCTTGGTGATTCTCTAGGACTTTCTATATTCCTCTCTCCATCTCTAAACATGCTTTGGATAAACCATCAACTGTCTAGTTTTCGTTCCTATAGACATGTGCAAAGGAAATATGAGTGAAGTCTAACTATAAAGAAAAAACATTAAGAAATAAATGTTGTAGTGTAAAATTCCTCAAGGCTGACTCTTGTTTCATCCACTGAATTACAATGAGTGAATCTCCAAATATTTGTATTTTTGTTATACCTTGTTCCCAAGCCAACATCAATAGCAATTTAAGCGTCACCAATTCACAAAAGTTATTTGTTGTTAGACCTATTCTTGATTTGAAAGAAATTCTATGACTTGGATAAAGATGGAGGATCCCCCATGCCACACCCCTCAGAGGGGTTCTTTGAGAATATCCATTGAAGAAAGCTCATGGAAAACATTTATTCATTACAACTTGAACTAACTGTCTTATAGAATTTTTTTCTTGAAACCGAGGAAAGGTAGATATAATATTTAAGCTTTGGACAATGCATTTTAGAGGTAATATATCCTTATCAATTTTGTGTTCATGGCCACCCAAACTCCCCAAGAAAGACTTAGAGGGAGATCTTTATACCTTTTAGTTTCCTTGTTACTACATCAAGATTTGAGAGCCTCCTTTATGGAATTCCCATTCCAGGCATTTTTAGGCTTATCATTCCTTCTACCTCATTTCAAACCTATTTAGTTTATTAACAAGACATAATAAGATATTGGTTTGTTTCATTCTCTTGTTTACATAGGAAAAACCATATGTATCATCCCTAGGCCTCTGCTAGGGAATTCCACACAAAATTTACGAATTATGATACCATTTTAATTAGTTGATAATGCTCTACAAATGCATCATTAATGCATAATAACAACAAGTATATAGATACAACATATATAGGAAAAAAACATGAAAATTAACACACAAATATTTACAAAACACATAAATTAACACACAATAGACACTTATCTTTGGTAAAAATATCATCAATTGTGTGCAGACCTTCCACGTTCCTCCCAACCTTAGATTGTACTGACAGGAGATGAACTTGAACTACTGTGTGATCTCCTAACTGAATTCCTTGGAGAGTGATGGTGATGCCTACCAACACTTCTTGTTTCTCTTCTCTCATCAGGAGACATGTGACTCATTGACTTTCTTGACTCAGTATCCTTATCTCCTTATCTCCTTATCTCTCCTAAGCCTCTCATTATTATCCTTATAACTTTGGACATCTTTTTGCAAACTCTTGATGGTCTCCACCAAGTTCATGCTCTCCTCCTTGCCTTCTTTATGTCCATTAGATTACGTGCTTTCATTACCCAGGCTGACACACAACCCCCTGACTTCATCCTCGTGGTTGTAAGTACCATGTGCATCTTCCATACTTTTGATATTGTTCTTATCAATTTTCTATTAACTCTGCAAAATATGCAACAACAAGATCTGTTAGACTAAATAATTATGAAATCTATAAATACTAGGCACACTTTTGTTCCGTGAGAGTATTAGAATAATTTATTATGATTCCTTTTGAATTTAATAGTCCAATTTAATTTTCTGGGTGAATATTTGGACTCCTCTTTCCAATACCTTTCCAATGAATTCTTCCTTTCTCAATTCCGAGTCTTGATCAGAAAGTTATGGTCATTTGAATATTACCCATTAATTCCTTCTGCTCACCCCTCAACCAGATGCAATTCTTAACTGTGCTTATGCATATTTGCATTTGTTCCTTTGGAGTTTTAGTAGGATCCCAACTGGATTCCTTCATAATCATATTTTGGAAAATCTATCCAAGTTTCACCTTAATCTAGGTTCCAGACTGCTAGATACATCATGTTGAAGTTTCATACCAAATAATATTTTTGACCATGATTGATACAAGTCCCTTCTATGCCCTCCTATACATTTTTATGAACCTATAATTTTACTTTATCTCCATGGATTTCATCTATGGATCATAATTTTTCCATAGACTTCTCATGTGCCCTAATCTGATCCCAAAGCAGGAAGTTATGGCCCTCGAAAGTTAACTGGGTCTTAAAATTTACCCTCCACTGTTTGGGTTGTAACTCCCTCATACTAACTCTGTTTGATGAATGGCTTACACCGTTAGAAATATCTCTTTGAGATATAACATTTGAGATGAAAACATTGTGTAGATTTCAAGGACAAATAATTTCGAATTTGACTTCTCAAAAATGTCATTTAGGCCTCCAAAAATGGCCTGCAAGTTGAACACCTGGAAAATACCCATTTTTTGGGAAATTTTTCACTATTATATTTAAAATATGGTTAGCTTATGCTAACTGGGATACTGACGTGGCACCCAAGTCCACTTGGAACATCTAGGTGGAACCATGTCAACTCCCTTTACCACTTAGCCGTGCTCTGTTAGCTCCCCTCACCTCCTATCCCTCTCATCCATCTCCTTTATCCCTTTTCCCTTCACTAGCGCACACATGTTATATTTCAGCCCCACAAGTCCTTAACTACAATGTGGCACCTTTGTATTGGGTCGTGGGGATGGAAGGGCCCCATCCGCACCCATTTACCTTGATGCATGAAGTTTCACACCAACATGATATAACAACATAGGTTTGGGGTGTGTCGGTGGTGATCGACGACCCACGTCACATTGCGCCCCCCCTCCCTGCCTTGTTGAACGTTAACACATAGGGGAGGGGATGCAAAAATTAACCCCGGTTAAGGCCTGGGTGATGTGTCTCACATCTGTGCATTGCAGGCTCCCCATGTGTGGTTATCCTAACCCCATTAAACCCCCCCACATTAAGGTTTTGCAGGTCTGGATCATGATTCTGCCAGGTGGGCATGCTCTACCACTCAAGCTCCATATTGACCGGCACCACTACCATTTTTTCCACCGTGTACCTGTCACCGCGGTAGTACATGTCACATGTCTGCCACATCAACTAACATGTGGTCCCCACATCATGTTGACTTTAGTGTAAGGAAAACAATACCGGAAATTTTCCAATTTCGCCTATTTTTGAAAATTTTCCAAAATGCCCAAATTCATAAATTCGTATTTTATTTTTCATATCGCCATTGAAGCTCTGTATTTAAGCTCGATACAACCAATTTTGGCACTGTACCTATAAATTAATATTTTCACATGGAATTCGACCCTTCCATGTCTAATTTCCCCTTGAATTTAACCGTAAATTTGGGGCTTTTCCCAGAAACGCCTATTTTTAGTTATGGGCGCTTTACAACACAAAATTCGGCCAATTATAGGTTTGAATTCACCCAATTTGAAATTCAAATTGGGGATTTTATTTCCTAGGCTCGATTCCTTCAATTTACACATGAAATTTCCCCCAATTCAATGTAATAATTTTGTCGAACAAATTGCAGACACACTCTTCCTAACATTCTGTCAAACAATTTGCTTGAAGACTTTACAATTTCATTTTTTGCGGTCCGTTAATTTTCCCATCCAGGATTAGTGTTGAAAACTAGGCTCTGATTCCATATTGTAGCATCCTAAAACCCCTGCTGGGAAATGCCACACAAAATTTCTGAATTCTGATACCATTTTAATTAGCTAATAATGCTATACAAATGCACATATTAATGAAAAATAACAACAAGTATATAGATACAACATATACAGGAAAAACCCATGAAAATAAATGCATAAATATTAACACAACACATAAATTAACACACAATGGACACTTATCTTTGGTAAAAAGATCACCAACTGTGTGCAAACCTTCCACGTTCCTCCCAGCCTTAGACTGCACTACTCATAACTCTTAGCAGTGGGTCACCCTCGAGCTAGGGCTAAAACACCACCTAGGTACAAGAATCCTAACTAGCCTAAGGTCTCTCAGACAAAAGGAAACACAGACTCATTTGCCAACTCTAGAAAAAAACCTACAGTCCCTTATTCTCCACATGCCTGTCCCACCCCATGAAGTGTGCCCCTTCTTTGCTCAGTAGTCCTTTGACTGTCTGACTTCCCTTCCGGGGCTTCAACAACAGGTCAGACAAGAAGTCTCAGAGCTTTGTAGCTGTAACTTGACACCTTGGGAATCAATTCCCAACAACTCTCTCACCTAGAGAGAATGTGCACGGTCCTGACAACATGCTTCTTCAATATGCCACAGGCCTGACAACCCGCCTCTTCAGTCCAAATCCAAATCTTTCCATGGTACAGGTACATGTGATGGCAGCATGAAGGTACGATTGAAAACATAAAGGTGTGGTGAGAATGATGATGGAATGATAGGAAAAAAACTAAGTCTCCTCAAACTTAGTGCATGTTCCCAACTTGACACTTGTCATGTTGGGAATTACATGGCTCCCCCACATGGACCCACCACATGGTGATACATTTTCCCTTAGAGACTTAGGATAAAATGAATTATCCCATACTTTAGACATTAGAATTTAAAAATATTAATAAAATATTACTTGTTTGCTTAAGCCCCCTTAGCTTATCCCCTTTCCTAGACTCTTAACCCCCCTTTCCCATTCTAGTGAAGTTTATCCCCCCATACTCTTTTACTTGGTTGGTATGCAACAATGATGTGTTTTCGTTAAAAACTGAGTGTGATTACATTTTACAAATATAGGCTCACTAGCCTTTTAGCTTCTGGCTCTCCAACCTAATAACCACACATGCACTCAGGCCTCAAAATACATATCTACAAAGGCACTCTTTCCCCAAAGTATCCTGTCTCACCAACCTATATGTACATTTACATTATATTTGCAATTGGGGTTCGGCCTAGGGGTATTACACCATCCAATACCCGTGAAATCCCTCTTTTGTGGGATATCTTGAGTTAAAGATTTGTTATTCAAGAGAAGCCACATAAATATTTTGGATTTTGTTGGACACTTGAATTTCTAAACTTGTTTTCACCACCATAAATGAAGGTTATCCCTTCCCTCCATCGCTAAATATTTGTATCTAATGCTTGGTACATAGTTTCCATTCTGATTCAATGACCAGATAATTTGATCTTTATTGTCTCTTAATTTAACAATAGCAAGATTTTAAATTTTATGTGTATCTCTACTAAGCACTTGCATCCTCCTCGATTAGACCAACCTCCCTCTAGGATAACCAATGTTTCTATCAAGTATTTTCCCTATCCCATCTAGTAATTTTCCTGAGAGTATGATACCCTCTATCTGTTAGTTCACAAATCAAATTTGGAGGTAACCTATGCAACCCCTTGCTTCTAATCCATGGATCTAACCCAAATTGAACTTTCTCTCCCTTCCTTACATGCCACATTAGCCAATTCCTAACCAGGGGAATATCTATAATGATCATTTTCAAGATAATTGAGGCATTATGTATTCTCTTTACTAGATTTATTATCCATTCATCTACAATAATTGGAGCTATGTACTTGTCCTTAATGACTCGATCTCATAGCCTAGAACCTTGAACTAATTAGCATACATTCTTTCTCACTAATGATTTATAAAATATAAATATGTTCTTTAAATCCCACCCTTCATTTACTTTGGGTAATGCTATTTTTTTCCAATAGACCAACACCATTCCTTTTCCCCCTATCTCTCATGACCAAATGATCCTTTAGCATAATTTCATAATATTTTCTAGTACTCCTTTGAGGATCCATGCAAGTGACATCCAACACATTGGAATAGATTCAAGGACTACTTTTACCAACACCTAATGGTCTCCTATGGATAGCCACTGATTACATCAAGTATTGATCTTTTTCTCCACCTTAGTTATCAACCATTGCCAATCACCTTTTTTATACAAATAAACTTTTAATGAAAATCCTAAATATTCTAGTCCAACCATCTAGTTCAACCACATTGTATGGAAATAATTGAGTGGTAATGATTTTTTCCTTCTCAGTGATACCCTAGAAGGATATCATCTATTTGATATTTATCTTCATGCAAAATAGATCAATGATCTCTTCTATCTTTTCAACCACTTTTTTGGAACCTTCACAAGATATGAGTATGTCATCAACAAAGAAAAGTTGTGTGACATAATAAGAATTTCCAACATTTATTCCTTTGAAACTATCGTTTCCAATGGCCTCCTTTAAGGATCTACTTAGGCCTTCTGTGACTAGAAGGAATATGGGTGGGGGGGGTGGTAATGGGCACCCATTTCTAAGCTCTCTTTCTAGCCTAAAGAAGGGGGAAGCTGCACCATTTATTAGTATTTCAAAATAGACATAATTGATACAGATCATCACCTTGGCTACATAAAGATGAAAAATACAAAGATGCAAAAGAATTATCCTTACATAGAGCCAAATCATCCTATCATATGCTTTGGATAGGTCCACTTTTATTGTCATCGCTCTTAAGTTTCTTATCTTGATTGAGTGTAAACCGTCTTGCAAAACCCCCATTGCCTCATGGTTTTTCCTTCCCTCCAAAAAGCCAAATTGTTCTACAGAGATCTATCAACACAGGTTCCCTTTCATCCTTCTAGCAATAACCTTTTATATGATTTATAAATCCAATTACATAGTGATATTGGTTGAATTTTTTTATAAAGTGTTGGATTATCATACTTAGGTATCAGGGATATGAATTGTGTGTTAAAAGATGCCAAAGTTTTTCGAATGGTTTGAGATGACTCAACCATCCTTCTTAAATCCTCTTCAATAAAATCATAACATCCTAGGAAAAATTCCACCAGTAGCCCATATGGACCTAGGATTTTATCCTTTTGAAAGATTTGAAGTATAATGAATAACTCCTCTTTACCTACTTCCTTTATCAAAGCTTGATTGTCTTGTAGAATGATGAAGCTTGGGAAGGAATTAGAAAATATAATTACCTTTGCAATTGTACCTCTTTTTTCATTCTTAAAAAGCAATTGGAAGCATTTAACACATTGAGTTGCCATATCATTAAAATTTGTTTCCCATGATCCATCTACCTTCTCAATTTTCCATATAGAGTTTATGTTTTTTTGCAATTAGTGTATTTGTGGAAGAACTTAGTGTTCTCATCTCCCACCTGAAGTTAGATAACCTTAATTTAAAGTCTCCATTCTTTCTCTTTAACTAGTATTTTTTTTTTTTAACCCTCTAGTTGTTTTGTTTATGCTTTCTGATCCTTTGAATTGTAACCAAAACCTTCATTGTTATAATAAGATGCTAATGTTTCATCTACCTCCTTGAGAGTTCTGTCATCCTTCTACTTTTTATTTTATTTTTAACATATCACTACAACCTGCTTTTCCATTTTTATATTTTGATGGAATTAAATAGAGGATGATTCTCTCAAAGAGGGATCTAAAGGTTTCCATGCTTCTATCCCGGTCACAAATTCTTCTTATTTTAACCATTATGGATTCAACTTAAAAGGACTATCTAGCTTCCCTTGAGATAAGATCACTTCTAAGGGAATTGGACTATTATTGGAGCCCCCCCTCGAATAGAAACCCGTTGTCAAATTCTTATAGCTTCTTCAAGGAAAACATATTAGATTAGAAAATGATCCAATATTTTTGCAATACGGTCCTCCCTTGTTCTCTTGTTTCTCTAGATTGGGGTTAACTTTATATGTTTGATGTCCAATAATCCCATCACCTCGGTCCTCCAACTTGTATATAAATTAACAAGATAGAAATTCAGGTTGGGTCGTAGGTCCCCATACCACCAATGCTCCTAGAATGAAATTCAGGTCCCCCCCAACCACAACTAGAACTTTTGAATTCATTCAGTGCTTCAGATTTTGTTCCAATATTCCATTCTTTCCATATAGGGCCCATAAATATTCAGAAGGGTGATTTCTTTCCCAAGGTCCAAAGAGTACATTGTTGTCCCTAGAGCTAAAGATAAAGACCATGAATTAGTAGAGAAAAAAAAAAACATTTTTTCTGTAATATAATGCTCCCCTATGATATTCCTATAGCATCAATAAAATAAATTCCTAGCTCCCTAAAATTTTTGAAAGATCTTGTACAACTTTCTCCCCATTCGTTGTTAATTCTTGCCAAAATATGATAGAAGGATTATTAATCTCTATTAATGTTTTTAAGGCCAATTTTATTTAGGCATTGGCTAGTCCTCTACAATGTGGGGTTAGAAAGATCATTTTGACACCTCCTTGGGGAATTTTCTCTAAGAGCCCCAAACAATAACAATTGTTTTCCACTTTTTCTTTCAAAAATTGCTTGTTTTTGTGCTAGAGATATATAGAAATTTATTCCTCTCTGAGATTTTTTTTGAATCCTTCTCTTCTAAAACTCCCAAGTCCCCTCTCTATCCCACTTGGAAAAATTGAAGAACCTCTAGCCCTTGGCCTAAGATTTTATTTTGTAACTTTTGATAATCGTGCTTCATAGGAGGCTCCCTGGTCCCCTTGTTCCTTAGCCGAAGTTACATATTTCCCAAGTGAGGAGCCCTCACTAGCTTAAGGCCCACCTAACTATTTCAAAGGTATAAGAGGTGGAGGCTTAAGGATTTTTATCCCAGATAGACTGGGAAGGAATTCACTGGTGTGTTTCTAAAGACAATTCCCTTTTCTAGACAGGTAATGAAAAAAAAGGCAATTACACAACAAAATTGGGATATCATATGTTTGTTGAGGAAGCCTTCAGTGGAGAAAATAAATGGTGGTGGAAGTTTATTTGGGATCCAAGCATTCCAAACAAACAAAAAGTTCTCCTCTGGTTGGCTCTGGAAAAAAAGATACTCACTTGGGACAATGGATTGAAAAAAGGATGGGTAGGTCCCAAAAAATGTCCTTTATGCAAAACAAATCCAAAGTTTGTTCAACATCTTTTCACTCAACGTTCTTATGCACTTCAGGTATGGATGGAAGTTGATAAAGAGTAAAAAATCAGAGGTTGTGTCCTAGAGCGGATCTAGAAAGTTGGCTCAAGCAGTGGAAGGAGGAATCTGAAGTGTAACTGTTTATTTCAATCCTGTTATTCTTTGTCTATTTTATGTGGTGGTCCATAAATTGTGCAATTTTCCAAGATAGTTTTATTTTGTGCAAGGTAGTGGCAAGTTTGATATGTAAGCTAGAAAATGAATTCAAGGTGGAGGTAAAACATAAAAACATAAGAGCACCATCAATGCCTCAGTTGAAAGATGGGGTTCCTTGGGGCTTCTTCGATGGGGCTAGCTAGGGACACCCCCTACGTTGTGGTGCAGGTGCAATCTTATACATATCCTTGTCACATTTTTTCACGATCAGATATGTGCCTGTGGGTGGCACACATAATAAGTCAGATCTCTCAGTCCTTTGGTCCTTACTATTCCATGTGGATATGTTGAAGTTGAGGAAGCTACAAGTATTTGGAGATTCCCAGGTGGTGGAAGACTGGATAAATGGGTCCTGTGCTTTCCAGGTTGGGAAACTATGCCCTTTAATGAGACAAGTCCATTCTTTCATCGACAATTTGGAGTGGTTTTCTTGCAAGCACATCCTTCGCAAATTAAATGAGGATGAAAATTGACTATCTAAGGAAGCACTGATGCTATTAATGGATGGCACTTTTATTCTACAAGAATTCTATGACAACTAATTCCATGATGAAATGAATTTTCAGCTAGAATTCAATTTTTTCCCTATTCATCTTATAATGAACAAGATGTATTTTCTCCTCTCTTTAGATTTTTTGTTGTAAACATAAAAAAGTCAAAGTTAAGGAATGTAAGAGGTTTTGATAGGAAAACTGTCATATTTTTTGGATAGAGATTCACAAAATCAAAAAGTGTATATGAATTGAAAGGGACAATCCAATATATATATATATATATACAAAGAATGAAAAAAAAAATATATTCCATCAAAAGAAGAATATACATATTGTTGTACTTGAAGGATGGATTGTCCTTTTCAATTCATATACAACTTTTTTTTTTCAAAATACATGTCAACCATCTAAAAAATAACAATATAATAAACATATGTATTAAATGTGAGCTATTATAATAATAATAGAAACTATATTTAACAAAAATAAAATCATGATTAGATCCATTAATGAGTGACTCCAATGTTTTTAAGCATAAATTTGGAACCGGTCGATATTGACAATTGAATACTAAAGTACTTTCATATTCATATTCTCAACCTCAATATTGCCATTGAATTCATCTATAGATACTATAGATACAATGAATATCATAATTAGATGGATACTCCAAATCACGACCAAAAACAATTAACCTTGTGGAACATTTAGAGCATGGATCCATTCAAACTTTTTTCATGTTACAAAAATTTGAAAAAAGGTTTACATCTCAAGGGATTTGATCTCTCTCAATGCATACTTGATTCAAATTTAAGATGGATCTACGTCGATTTAAATTCATCAATCATCCAACAATGTCATTTGAAGTCTATTATTTGCTTTGAGAAAAATAATTTTCTCCAAAGAATTTACTTTACATTTAAAACCTTGAAGTAAAAAAACCAATTCCTCTTAAAACTTAACAAGTCACCGATAAGCTACTCTAAGTGTTAAATGATAACTTTGGAGTTCAGAACGAAGTAGCGGAACTCGTCAACACTTCTTAGATCAAATTTAAAAAGGAGGCTTCATGTCATCGTGATCATTTTGAAACATTGCATCATAATCTTAGTACTCTTTCATAATGGGCATGGAAATCGATTGGTGAATCTCAACCCTTTTCTCTAGTATCAATGACTATTCAACATTACCTTAACCTATATTTCTTGCCACTGTCAATTATTTTATAGAATCAACTAAAGAATTATTATCATTTCTCATTTAAACCATAGATCATTTTGAAACATAACATCATGAATTGATTACTA
>ML865921.1:8043-21780 GCA_009831015.1 Picea engelmannii | reverse complement strand
CATGGAAAAATATTAAAATAGATAGTTAGAATATTTAATAAAAAGAAGATGAAGTATAGATTTGTTGTTTACAAGGAATGAAGGTTTCATTTTACAAACAAAATAATTGAACTCCAACGTTTTTATTATTATTATTATTAAAAAATACAAAATATATAGCGCTATTTATTTGTATAATGTTATGCATTGTTACACACGCTTTCATCACTATTTCCATGGTAAAAAGTGGAAAAATTAACTCCGCATAAGTTTAAGTTGGAGCTAATAATCATTGAAACGCTAACAATGTCACAAATTTGAACACAATATTTTTCATGTGTTCTCTAGTTATGTTGAAAGGCGTACACCTATTGATGATGGGCACATTTAATAGGTTTTTAGTTCTTAATAAATTTTTTTATGGACAAGATTAAATATGCCTAGAATATTCTTAGTCGTCACAATAAATGAATAGCTCTGATTTCATCCATTAACCAAGAAGTTTAACAGCCCCACTTTTCTGCGTTCACCAACCGCGAGTTGGCGACTGTGCTAGTTACATCGAAAGGCGTATACCTATTGACAATGGGCAGATTTAATAGGGGTTTAGTGCTTAATAAGTTTTCTATGGACAGGATAAAATATGGCTGGAATATTCTTAGTAGTCTCACAAAATAAATGGCTGTGATTTCAATCATTAACTTCCTAGCTATTATAAAGACATCTGTTTATGTGTTTACTTTTTTACATTTACCTAAGCATATTTAAAAATTACTTTGATAGCTAACTGATTGCCACCTAAGTGATTAACATAAATTAAAATATTAACACCAATAAATGAAGCTCAACCGTTTATTTGTTAATCAATAATAAAATTTAATATATTCTTTTAAGTATTCTTTTCATCTTATCAGTCTTTTGGCGTTGATCAGCCACAATTATGTGGTTGTGCTAGTTTAATTATAGTCAATAATTTTAACATTAATGAAATAATTAATAATTTTAACATAATAAAAAAATCAATAAATAAAATTTTGAATGATTTAATATACGAAAAAACATAATTTTCTATTATAATAATTACTTTTATGATTAATGGTATCAAATGTTATAAGGTTTATAAAAAAATTATAAAAAGTTTATAAAAATAGGTCTTGTTAGCGATAATTCTTGTCTCGGGATCGAGAGCATTCAGGTCTGCAAGTTACACGAGAAGCGCCCGAGCGTGGCATGGGAAAATCTCGTTTTTTCGGCTTCCAATCAAGCGAGCGGGCAACTATGTCGTCAAAGGATAGGATCCATGTATAGAGCAGATCAACGATCGGCGGGTCATCGCGGTTGGCAGAGTTGCGCCAGGATTAGCGCAATGGATAGCGCTTGTATATCACTGAAAGGATCTCAGCCGTCCATCCAGAGGAGACACCTGGCAGCAAATAGAGCCATCTCGGCGCCTCGCTCATCGCAGCTCCAATGCGCAAAAAACATCTCCATCATATCCCGATTCACGAAGTAGCGAGAGCATTCAGGATCTGGGGCCCACTGCAGCGTCGGATGAGATTGGGACCGTCAGATTTGAGGGATACATGTTGCACGATTAGGCTCCTCACCTTTCGCCCATCGCGACTTTAAAGCATAAGGACCATCCTCCTCCTAGCCACGAGACGCGAAGCGCCAAAAGCATAGGAGCTGGGGCCCGCAACATCCACGAAGCATTTTTAGTCGTTCATCCAAAGGGGACACCTGGCAACAAGTTGAGCCGTCTCAACGTTTCGCCCGTCGCGACTCCAAGGTGAAAAAGGAAACTTTGTTGTGTTCCGATGCACGAGATGCCGGGAGAGTCCCGGACCCGGGCCCACAAAGGTATCGGGTAAGTTCTAAGCCATCAGATCTCAGAAGGACGCGTGGTGCCAGATTAAAGCCTTCTCGGCATATCGCTCATTGCAATTCCAATTAGCAAAGGTTAGTCCTTGCATATTCGTGAACACCGAAAGCATATGGTCACAGCCCATGGTCACTTGAGGAAAGGAAGGCGCTGTATAAAGAAGGCCGGAGGATCTGAGTTCAGTTGCAGAGAAGATCATCGCGACCTCCAGGTGCCATCGGATCCGATCTCCTTCCTGTTCTCGCCTGGAATAAATGACGGTAGGTGCGGGTGGTTGAGACTTCCACTCATTCATTAAGTGAGGGAATGGAGGTTCTGGCAGGCCGTCTGCCCGAGGAGGTCCTGTGTATCGATTTTCCCAGAGAAGCCATGCCGAAGTCTTCGACTCAATAGGAAAGTCCGCGCACACTAGCTCAGCACTTAATGGCTCAGCTACTCTCCTTACAGGAGCCATGCTTAGTTAAGATGGCGCTTAAAAGAAGACATCAGTACGAGTTTGACTGAAGTGAAGTGACACCAAGCCTTAGGTAACTGAGCACGCCTCTCTGAGGCATTTCTCTCTGAGTATATAGACTCAGCCTTTGTAATTTGTAAGGCATCGATGGTAGAGAAGAGCTCCCTACTGTAAAGTTTAACAGACATCCTAGTTTGTTGGAGACCATTCTGTATTTGGGATATCTTGTTTATGACAGACAATTTTTCTTGCTCCATCTAATTTCATCTCATGCTTAGAGAGTTCATGATTGACTGAGTCGTGCGAATCATTGCAGTTCTGTTATGATACATGATTTATCGTTGCATTATTGCATTCTCTAGTTTTCTGTATTTAAGTGTAAGAAGATCTTGCGTTTGAATGCCTTCTTCTGCAGTCTGTTAGGAACCTTCCGTTTGCAACAGACCTTCGCACTGCTTCTATATAAGTCTTCCATCTGATCACCCTTTACTGCACTCACTGTCTGAAGTTTATAAAGACCTAATTCACTTGTGCATGCCTGGCCTAGTTTGGAGTTGGAATGATATCGTTTTGAGTTGGCTTCCATTCGGTCACCCCATCTATAAACAAACCGTGACATAAAAATAATGGGCATCGGGCTCTTCTCCTGCAAGCAATCCAGGAGTGACTTCTGTCGCCAACATTTCTGGCGCCGTTGCCGAGGATCGAAGTTGAAAATTTTCCCCGAGTTTGAACGACAACGATCAACTGGTTCTGGAGGTGCATCAGATATCAGAATTATCAAGATTGTTGTTGTGCACCTGGTGACTCCACTGTGACGACTCCAGTGTGACGAATCCGCTCTGGCGAACCTACCGCGTCCAATGTGGCTTTTAGAGGCAGACACACGTGGTCCAATCCTCAGTTGCCTCTAGCTACACCCGGAACTGATCAGGAGGTAGTTCGCGGGAAAGGAAAGGCCTCAGAAGGAGAAGATGCCACCGAACCAGGTAATCCGCAGTCTCCTTTTGTAGAAGCTCTATTCTCTCCGCCTCAATTTCCTGGCAGACTGTCTTCTGAAGTTTCCCGTTTCCTGAATTTTGGGAGTGTTCCTGCTGATTTTTCCCCTCTTGGTCTGGGATTGGAGGGAGAAATCCTTGTCACTCCCCTCTCCTCTGAAGCTGTACCTTGGCGTAGACCTAGGACCACAGAAATTTTCCCCACTCCTGCACAAGGAGGAACACCTGCTAACTGGAACTCATTAGCGTTCTCTTTGGACCCGCTTTTGTTTCCCACTCCACTTCGAGACTCATTTCCCGCAGCCCCTTCACGAAATCCTTCTCCTCCAAGTTCTCCGCCACCTAATATTCCTATGGCTGGTGCTAACCCCCCTATGACTAGAATGGAAGCTATTATAGCCGCTAGGTATGCTCCCCTTGTGTTACCTCAGCCCCTCAATGCCCTACCGACAGATGGTTACCTCAAGCAATTACCCAAGTTCACTGGTGAGGGGGACGTAACTGCAGATGAACACCTAGAAGCCTTCTATAGTTTCACAGATGATAATGTCATCATGCATGCAGATGTATGGATGAGGATTTTTGTCCATAGCCTCCAAGGAGAGGCTAGAAAATGGTTCAAGGCCTTGCCTCCTGGATCCATTGATGGGATCGAAGCATTAGACAATGTCTTTTTGAGACAATGGGGAGATAAAAAGGATTTCATGTATTACATGATGGAGTTTGGGTCATTGAAGAGAAAGGAAGGAGATTCTGTCTCCGACTTCTCCAAGAGATTTAACAAAATGTACAACAGAATCCCTGCTGAGATAAAGCCCTCCGAAGCCTCTGCTAAGATCACTTACTCCAGCGCTTTTGATCCTGATTTCTGCCTACTGCTGAGGGAGAGAAGAGTTGTTACGCTGGCCCTCATGCAGGATGTTGTCGTGGAGGTAGAATCTAACATATTGGCTGTCAACCGACTCAAGAGCGCAGGTGATAGAAACACGTCCAAGAGCAGGCCTGAAGCCTCCTCATCCAGTTCCCCTCCCCTGCCCCAGCAGACAGATGAGACTGCTAGAGCAATAAAATCGCTTGTTGACAAGATGGAAAGGTGGGAGTTAGAAAGGAAGCCCATGTACAGAAATCCTCAGAACACTGATAATAGAGGTTTCAGGAGACCTAATAACAATGGACCACAGGCCTTCCCAAGGGAACATAGGGAAAAAGACAGAAAGGATCAGAGGATTCAAACCCCTCTTCAAAATAACCTGGTTACTCATGAGGAAGGAGAGGAGATAGATGATTTCGACCCTGAAATTCACAGTGTTGAGGAAGCTCCTCCTTTTCCCCATCTGACTCAGTTTGCGTATGAAAAATCCCTGATGAACATTCAAATCCATGAGCTAGGTAAAGGAGAAAAGGCCGCCCACACCTCTAACTGATACAATCTCAGGTCGAAAGGGAAAGAAGGAGAATTTGATAGCCCAGACCAGCCCCTCATAGTAGAAAGACCCATTAAAGCTGCAACAGTCGCTACTAAAGATAAAAGATCTCAGAGTGCTTTGACAGCAGTCAAAGAACCCGTCACCGAGGTAAGGGAAGCTCATAATCTCATTCCATCCTTTAATTTTGAACATGAAATTCAAAAAATCAGGATCCCTGTCCCCCTCTCAGAGCTAGTGAAAAATGAAGATTTTAAAAGATCCCTCTCCAAGCTGCTACAATCCGAGTCTCCCCAGCCTCCCTATGACTCAGAAAACCTTCAAGATGAAAATCCAGCCGTCGTCTTGGGCCCCATGGTAGAAGACAGAGATGACTCATCCCCTCCCTTCTACACATCCCTGAACATACATGATAAAGTAATGCATAACTGCCTCATGGACTCAGGGGCTTCCCATAACCTTATGCCCAAGGTAGTCATGGAATAATTGGGACTGGAGGTGACAAGAACTTATCATGATTTATATTCTTTCGATTCAAGGAGAGTACAGTGTTTAGGAGTCATCAAAGACCTGACAGTTTCCCTGTTTCAGCTGCCCATGAAAAGTGTGGTCATGGATATTGTGGTAGCCGACGTCCCCCCCAAATTCGGTATGTTGTTGTCTAGATCGTGGATCAAAAATCTTGGAGGGACACTACATATGGATCTCACATACACTACCATTCCAGTCTTCGGAGGGGAACAAAGAAGGTTACACAGAGAATCCCAGCTGGCCTATATTGTCAGCGATGAAGCAGACCCTACCAATCACCCCATCTTTGTGCTTGACACCGACTTGGGGTCTAGTTTGCTGCAGCTTACCGATGCCCCTAAAATCTCTTTACTAATCAGAAAACACCCCAGCCCTGATCATCCGATTTCCCCTCAAATCTCCCATGTGTGGAAAATGTTTTTTGACGAAGCTTCTTCTAGTGAAGGCGTTGGCGCTGGAGTGGTTTTCATATCACTTTGTCAAGAAGTCATGTCTCTGTCATACAAGCTGGAATTCGAAGCCACCAACAATGTGGCAGAGTATGAAGCCCTTGTTCTAGGTATAAGGGCTGCAAAGGAAATGGGAATCGAAGAGATAGCAATATTCGGGGATGCTGAGTTGATTATTCAGCAGGTAAGGAATGCTTATCGTGCCCATAATCCCCGGCTCAGGAATTATCGGAATGAAGTATGGGACCTTATTGATAATTTCTTCTTAGCTTTTAACATTTCTTTCATTCCGAGGGGAGAAAATACTTTGGCCAATTCTTTAGCTGTCTCAGCTAGTTTGCTCAAATTTCCTCTGCCGCCTATGGTAAAAAATGATGTTGATATAAGATATAGGCCTTCGGTGACGGACAATGTCAAGAATTGGAAGGTATTTGAGGATGATTCAGAACTCGAGAGGTTTCTCCAATCTGTGGACGAATTTTCTGCATTGCACATCGATCAAGATCCTGATCCAAAAGGAGATCCTCACCCTGAGATGTTTTTAAACAAAATTGCTATTCATCCGATTATCCAGCTGCCTGGCAATCACATCCCGAGAGGACTAGTCCCTTTAGAGAGACTGTTTGATGGGAACGATGTGGCAGTAAAGGGAAAGGTTTCGGGTGAAGATGATGTTGATACAGCCGAATGCAACATTTGCACGCAGGAAGAGCCCAAGTTTGTCATATTATCAAGCAGCCTGAACAGTGAACAGAGGGTCGATTACACAGAGTTGCTGAGAGAGTTTGCCGATGTGTTTGCATGGACGTATGAAGACCTCAAGACCTATGACACATTTTTCATTGAGCACAAGATCCCACTAAAGGAAGAGGCTAAACCATTCAGACAAAAGTTGAGATAGATAAATCCCATGTTGCTATCTGTCATGGAGAAAGAAGTGAAGAAGTTGTTAGATGCCCGAATTATTGTCCCCTTGAGATATTCCGAGTGGGTGGCCAACTTGGTCCCAGTAAGGAAGAAAAGTGGAGAAATCAGGCTTTGTGTCGATTTCAGAAACCTGAATAGAAGCTCAAAGAAAGACAATTACCCCCTACCTAAGATGGAACATATATTGCAGAGGGTAACCGATGCATCCAGGATATCCATGATCGATGGGTTTTCTGGCTATAATCAAATATCAGTCATGCCTGAAAACAGGGAGAAGACAGCCTTCACCACTCCTTGGGGCATGTTCATGTATGCCAAAATTCCATTTGGGTTGATGAATGCAGGAGCAACATTCCAGCGAGCCATGGACATAGCGTTTATCGGGGAGAAGGACCAGTTTGTGGTAATCTATCTAGATGATATCACAGTTTTCTCCAGGACAGACAAGGAGCACCGTTGTCATCTGAAGAGAGTCTTTTTGAAGTGTTGAAGGTTTGGCCTATCCTTGAACCCCAAGAAATATTTGTTTGCTATGAAGGAGGGGAAGTTATTAGGCCATATAGTGTCAGCAGAGGGAGTGAGGATTGATCCTAGCAGGGTAGAAGCAATTCAGACCCTTTCACTTCCTAGGTCTAAGAAAGAGGTCCAGGCATTTCTAGGAAAGATTAACTTCCTGAGGAGATTCGTCTCAAATTTTTTCGAGCTAGTGAAACACATCACGGCCATGCTCAGGAAGGGAATCGAAGTGAAATGGACCGCTGAGCCCAGGGCCTCTTTTGACCAAATAAAAAAGGCATTGACTGAGGCGCCTATGCTAATCAGTCCTAATTATTCCAAGGATTTCCTGATTTTTTCTTTTTCTTTCTGTGATACAGTGGCGGCGGTCTTACTGCAGAGAAATGAAGAAGGGCGTGAGCGGCCCATCACCTTCTTCAGCAGGGCGTTAAGAGACGCGGAGAGCAGGTATGAAATCATGGAGAAACAGGCCTATGTCTTAGTGAAAGCTCTTAAATCTTTCAGAGTCTATGTCTTGCATTCAAAAGTAACAGCTTACGTTCCTTCAGCTTCTGTGAAAGACATCCTTGTACAACCCGACATAGATGGGAAAAGAGGCCGATGGATCATTAAAATGCTGGAATTTGATTTAGAGATAAAGCCCACCAAGTTGGTTAAGGGGCAAGGTTTAGCCAAGCTACTGGCTTAATCGAACTGCGAAGCCTTGGGAGTTAGTTTCATCAATACTCGCCCAAGATCTCAGCAAGCTGAGCCGCCTAGCCAAGGCTCTCAAGATGATTTATCGCTGGCAGAATGTGCTTGGTATCGTGACATTCTGTATTTTCTGCAGAAGTTGAAGCCGCCGGATGGAATGGGAAAAAGCAAAGCGAGGGCTCTAAATCTCAAGGCGGTTAGGTATTGCCTCATTGATCAAGCCTTATATTGAAAAGACCCTCTAGGGGTATTTCTGAGATGCCTGGACCCGCAGGAGGCCCAGAAGGTTATGTTTTATTTTCATAGCGGCCTTTGTGGGGGTCATCATTTCTGGAAAACCACGACTCACAAGATACTCCAAGCTAGGTATTACTGGCCCACTTTATTCCCCGATGTTTGCAGGGAGATCAGAGCTTGCGTCAAATGCCAAAAGTTCTCAGGAAAGCAACAACTCAAATCGCTTCCATTGAATCCCATAGTAGCTTCAGCACCTTTTCAGCAGTGGGGGTTGGAATTCATCGGAGAAATTTATCCTCCCTCAAGTGGTCAGCACAGATGGATCTTGACTGCAACCGATTATTTCGCAAAGTGGATAGAAGCTGTCCCCACTAGAAGCGCATCACACAAAGTAATTATCAGCTTCCTGGAGGATATCATAGCCTGATTTGGTTGTCCCAACAGAATCATCATTGATAATGCTGCTTCTTTCAAATCCGAACCTTTAATTAAGTTCTGTGAGCAATTCCAGATTTCGCTAATTCACTCCACCCCCTACTATCCCCAGGGAAATGGTTTAGTGGAATCCTCAAACAAAAGCCTGATAAAGATCATCAAAAGATTGTTAGAGGATAACAAAATATCCTGGGATTCAAAGTTGAAATTTGCTCTATGGGCCGATCGTGTCACCGCGAAGATATATCTGGGAACTTTGTCGTTTCAACTAGTCTATGGAGCAGAGGCGGTTTTCCCTACTCGGCTCGCCTTACCGGTGGCGGAGTTCCTTTAGGAATACGAGGGAGAGCCAAATCATATGATCAAAAGGATTCATCAGATAGTGGAAGCGCAACAGATCAAAGAACAGGTGAGGGACGCATCTTACAGTCATCAGCAAAAGATCAAATGGGCTTTTGACAGAAAGGTCAGGAAAAAGGAGTTCGAGATCGGGGACTTGGTATTTAAATGGGACGCACCCAGATAAGATAAAGGCAAGCACAACAAGTTCGACGCCCTCTGGATCAGCCCCTTTAAAATCTCTGAGATTTTCTCTAACAACACCTATGGATTGCAGGATCTGGAGGGTGAAGAGGTGTTCAACAGCCTAGTGAATGGGCATTTTCTGAAAAAATGTTTTATTTGAGCCTTAGACGGCTCCTCTGTTTGTAAATATTTTCCTGTTTTCTTGTTTTATTTCCTTTTTCATGTTTTTCGGCTTAATAAGTGACTCCATAGCCCAATAGCAAGGCACTGAAGCTGCAGAAGGATTTCTTAGAGCATCACAGGGACGACTCTATCTCCCATGGAGCCTAATGTTAGCGATAATTCTTGTCTCGAGATCGAGAGCATTCAGGTCTGCAAGTTACACGAGAAGCACCCAAGCGTGGCATGGGAAAATCTCATTTTTTCGGCTTCCAATCAAGCGAGTGGGCAACTATGTCGTCAAGGGCCAGGATCCATGTATAGAACAGATCAACGATCGGCGGGTCATCGCGGTTGGCAGAGTTGCGCCAGGATTAGTGCAATGGATAGCGCTTGTATATCACTGAAAGGATCTCAGCCGTCCATCCAGAGGAGACACCTGGCAGCAAATAGAGCCATCTCGGCGCCTCTCTCATCGCAGCTCCAACGCGCAAAAAATAGCTCCATCATATCCCGATTCACGAAGTAGCAAGAGCATTCAAGATCTGGGGCCCACTACAGCGTCGGATGAGATTGGGACCGTCAGATTTGAGGTATACGTGTTGCATGATTAGGCTCCTCGCCTTTCGCCCATTGTGACTTTAAAGCATAAGGACCATCCTCCTCCCAACCGCGAGACGCGAGGCACCGAAAGCATAGGATCTGGGGCCCGTGACATCCACGAAGCATTTTTAGCCGTTCATCCAATGGGGACACCTGGCAACAAGTTGATCCGTCTCGACATTTCTCCCGTCGCGACTCCAAGGTGCAAAAGACAACTCTGTTGTGTTCCGATGCATGAGATGTCGATAGAGTCCCGGACCTGGGCCCACAAAGGTATCGGGTAAGTTCTAAGCTGTCATATCTCAGAAGGATGCATGGTGCCAGATTAAATCCTTCTCGGCATATCGCTCATCGCAATTCCAATCAGCGAAGGTTAGTCCTTGCATATTCGCGAACGCCGAAAGCATATTGTTACAGCCCATGGTCACTTGAGGAAAGGAAGGAGCTATATAAAGAAGGTCGGAGGCGCTGAGTTCAGTTGCAGAGAAGATCATCGCGACCTCCAAGTGCCATCGGATCCGATCTCCTTCCTGTTCTCACCTGGAGTAAATGACGGTAGGTGCGGGTGGTTGAGACTTCCACTCATTCATTAAGTGAGGGACTGGAGGTTCTGGCAGGCCATCTGCCCGAGGAGGTCCTGTGTATCGATTTTCCCAGTGAAGCCATGCCGAAGTCTTCGACTCAACAGGAAAGTCCGCGCACGCTAGCTCAACACTTAATGGCTCAGCTACTCTCCTTACAGGAGCCATGCTTAGTTAAGATGGTTCTTAAAAGAAGACATCAGTACGAGTTTGACTGAAGTGAAGTGACACCAAGCCTTGGGTAACTGAGCATGCCTCTGTGAGGCATTTCTCTCTGAGTATATAGACTCAACCTTTGTAATTTGTGTGTTAAGTTCATGCTTCTTCTTTTCAATGTTCATGCATGAGGAAATGTTCTTTTAAAAGGTTAAATATGTGCTTTAAACAAATACACAACAACATCACTTGCAACAAATAACCCATCAAAGTCACAACAATGACAAGATGATAAAGGAGTTCACCCCTCTCCGGGCTACATCTCCTTGAGCCTCCTTCAATGGAATAGGCTCTTTGGGATTTGTTTGTCAAATATTCTTTTACAATATGCTGCTCAACTCCAATGGAAATACTTACTCTACCATTGGGTTCGGAATACATAAAAACCCCAAAAATGACTAATAGAACTCTGAAAACGGATCTTGGCTCATTTGGGCATGACCTCTTCTACATGTGGCCTTAAGCTTCCCCGAGCTTCTCTTTGGAAAACACACCTGTAGAAGTCCTCAAATGGATCTGAAACCTATCCCAAAATGTTCAGAGCATAATAATTAGCCAAAAATGATTATTCAATCACAAAAAACAAACATAGGCTCATTTGTGTATGACCTCAAACAATGAGGGCTTCAAGCTCCCTAGAGCTTCCTGAAACTTCAATGGTTAAAAACCTGTAAAAGAAGTCTTCAAATGGCTATGAAAATAGTGCCAATGGATTTAGAACGTCCAAAAACCCCTAGCTGGGCTTTTACGACACCTCATTTGGCAAAAAAATGAGGAAGATAGGCCTCCTACCATTCTCTTCCTTCAAGCTTGTTGTCTCTGGTTTGCCAAAATGCACCTGTGTGTGAGTAACCTCGCTTCTGGGCGTTTCCCGTGCCTAAACCCAGCACCCGCACGCATCTCCACAAAATGCACCAATTTGTCGAACCGTTAACGGAATTAGAGCCCCCAAAATCGGAGGTGTTGGGCGCATAGGGGCCATATGACCACGTCCCAGCACAAAGTTAGGCACTCGTTCCCAAATTAAACCTGGGCGTGACATGTGGTGGGCGGATGTTAAATCGTTTGAAAACCAAACTAAAATCAAACTCTCGTGCACGCGCGCTCCGTATAACAAAGGGTCGTATGGCGGATATGTAAAAACGAGGGCTAACCAACAAATCCCCGCGCCAAGGTAAAGGTCATATGTAACAATACATAAGACCGAGGCTAGGCTCCATTTAAAACCCAAACTCCGCACACGCCCATCGTATGGTGTATGGTCACATGGCGTAACACAAAAGAACCACGGGTCGGGGCTAAGGCCCGGCCCGACCCCCCGCCATATACAACATAACATAAAGTTAAATATTTTATAACCCGCATACATAACAAGGATTAATGTGTGGCCCATTGGCAAGGTGGACTTTACAAAAGATTTGACCGATGTGGGAGGTCTGGGATTCGAATCCCACGGACTCCATAATTTTGAACTAATATAAGGATGCCACGTGGCGGCCCATGATTGGGCCACGTGGCATCCAACCACAAACCAAAAAAACTGCCACATGTCAAAACTTGATTCACCCAACTGCCAGCCAATCAAAAAATGCCACATAATCTTTTCCACATCATTGTACGGATTCTGCCACGTCAGCCTGTATGGAGTGTACGGACTGCACAGTCAGCGTCCATTTTTTTTTGCCTGTTTGATGATTCGAACAGATCGTGATATCTCTCGCTCCCGACGTCCGTTTGAGACGAAATGAGTTGCGTTGGGTTCGCAACGACGAGGTCTACCCTCACGTTTGTTTTGAGGCAATTCTGAGAACGTTGATTTTTGAGCTAAAATTTGACCACTGGTCCAGATTTTGATCACACCTTCCCACTAAAAGGATTTTGGACCCACAAAAGCTTATGATTATCTATATGAGCTTCAATACTCTTCTTCTTTCAAGTTCTATCAACTGATTCTATTTGGAAAGTCTTTTCGACAATCACTTGGATACTTTGACATGCCTTGCACTGTAACTGACTATGTCCCTCAACCACTGTTCTCTAGCTACCGCTGACCCACTGTTCTCTCTGTGCTTGGAAGACTACCGACCTTCCCACTGAGAATCAAGTCCCTCTTGTGAACTCTTTGGCGTCAACACAATCCGCTCTCCAATGGCTGCAAAAACTTTCCTGCGACATCTTGTCACAAGCCAAGAAAACCATCAATCTTGAAAACAAATTGATACAAGACTGAAAATGATGCCAGCAAAGTCTTTTTGCTCTTCAGACAAACTATTGCATCTTGTACTTCATCAAAGCACATGGCGTTTTCCTACATCTTGGTATACTCAAAATCGACTTACAAGCCAACAAACACCATCGACTAAACACAAGTTGAAAAATACAATCAACACAACATAGTCGCCATACAATCATCAACACTAGTCGAGACTCATTTGAAACATATCAACCTTCCAAAATAACAAGTCGACATTCATGATACACAAACATGTTACAATCATGAGTCATTCATGATGAACTATCACCAAGTTCATTGTTTACGCACACACAAAAACACATGCATATGCATAGCTCTTCAACTCTCCTTCCAGTACAAACATAAGTACATAAAACCGAAACATGTGGGTACATAAGAGCTGAATATGAAAAATATATATGGCTGTAACAAACGAGCATCATTCCCCTCTTTTACATCCTCCTGACGAAGTCGTATAACACAAGAATGCATTCACATGCAAACTTGCATCTTACAAGTTATGATACACTGTTGCAACTTGTCAAACTTCAACAAAAATGAATAGATAAGGCTGAAATGTGCATCTACAACAAAAAAAATGCAAACCTTACTTACTTAAGAAATCTAACCATTTCTTACCAAGCCAACTCAATGGTGAAGTTTTTTGCTGAAAATCGTCTTCTTGTGAATCATCCTGACTCACATCAATGATGGAATCTCCTCTTCCATTCTTTCCAATCTTTTAATCCAATTGCTTCTTGTGCTGTGGATGAGTGGTTGGATGCAATGTCCAACATTGGTCAATGAGATGACCCCTCTTCTGGCAATGAGTGCAAATCTTTTGCATGCTCTTTTCAAGTTGCCTTTGCTTGGAAAGTTTCCTGAAAGTGGTCAA
>WSFP011429823.1:0-21780 GCA_009831015.1 Picea engelmannii | reverse complement strand
CCATATTAGAAACACATGCCCATTGTCTCTATTATTTCTCTCTCCAGGAGTTAACATGTGGTATCATAGCACAAAAAGCCTGAACTCTCTGGCTGAGAGTGGCTCGAGTGTAGTGTTAATATTAAAATGAGTTCAAGGCTGCGTTGCAACGGCTACATCGATGACGGATTGTGGTTTGAGTTGTGTAGTGAGAGCAGCGGCGGTTGCTGTCTCTCCTGTCGTGGTGTAGTGAGAGCAGGCCGGCTTGTTTGGCTCAACGGATCTAGCATGTAATGGCAATGGATCAAGGGAAGTGTCTGGGCTGTTGTTACTGGGGAGGAGTCGTTGATCGCCTACGGAGGACTCTCGCCTACAGAGGGCTCGTTGTTCCGCGTGGCTGCAAACCAGATTGTTCGATTCAATATGTTGGCTCCTGAGAGCTCCGATCGGTATAAACAGCCCGTAAAGGGCTTCACCTTAGCCCTAGGAGGAGGTGCCGTTCTGAAAATCCGTGGCTGGTTATACCGATCGGAACTCTCAGGAACCAAAATATTGAGTCGAACAACCTAGTTTGCAGCCACACTAAACAATTCCCATATATTGTCGCCAGCAACGTTGCTCAAAAGATTAGAGCCCTCAATAGGCGATTCCAGCAACGTTGCTCAAAAGTCTAGAGCCCTCTATAGCCGATCAACGACTCCTCGCCAATAGTCAACAGCCCTCACACTTGCCTTGATTCATTGCCATTACATGTTGGATCTCTTGAGCCAAACGAGTTGGCCTGCTCCTACACCGCAGGAGAGACAGTAACCACAATCAGCAGCTTTCACACTTACAATTACGTTATCTATGTAGCTGCTTCAGTGCAGGCTTCAACTCATTTTATTATCAATACACTACATTCAATCTACTTTCAAGTAGAAAGTTTAGGGTTTTTGGTTGCAACTATAACTCAAGAGTGTATCTAACAGGTCCCAAGTCACATATACTAATAACTTGTGACTTAACAAGGGCTGATGCCTCTTGAAGTTCACTAGAGTGAACCTCTATACCAATAACTTGTGATTTAGCAAGGGCTAAGGCTTCCTGAAGTTCACTAGAATGGACCTCTATACCAAAAACCACTTGAGACATCTAAAAATGGAGTTCTCGAGCCATTAAATAGGTTTCATCATATACAATACCATGAACAAATACCATGGATTACCAAACCCTAAACTACCATCAATAAACTCATTAATGACTAACTCAAGGTTATCTTATTGTTCTATGACCAAGTCGAGAGTAACCTAACCTAGAAAAATCGGCATATACGTGAAACATGAAACCATTATTAACTAACTCAAGGTTATCTTATCATTTTACGACCTAGTCAAGAATAACCTAACAAAATTTGCATTGTAAAGAATATGTGAAGCATGAAATTGAAAAGATATTAGTAGGGGGACACATTTTTCTAGTAGAATAATTTAAATGGATAAGCTCCATTACTATATGTGTTATATAACACATATAGTATATGTGTTATATTAGTTCAAAATAAATGGATAAGCTCTTAACAAAATTTGTATTGTAAAGAATACGTGAAGCTTGAAATTGAGAAGATATTAGTAGGGGACAGATTTTTCTAGTAGAATAGTCTAAATGGATAAGCTCCATTATAGTTCAAAATATGAAAATGGATAAGCTCCATTACTATATGTGTTATAATATAACACATGTGTTATAATATAAAATTTGTATTGTAAAGAATATGTGAAGCTTGAAATTGAGAAGATATTAGTAGGGGACACATTTTTCTAGTAGAATAGTTTAAATGGATAAGCTCCATTACTATATGTGTTATAATATAACACATATAGTATATGTGTTATATTATAACACATATAGTATATGTGTTATATTAGTTCAAAATAAATGGATAAGCTCCTAACAAAATTTGTATTGTAAAGAATATGTGAAGCTTGAAATTGAGAAGATATTAGTAGGGGACACATTTTTCTAGTAGAATAATCTAAATGGATAAGCTCCATTATAGTTCAAAATATGAAAATGGAGGTCTCTAACCCTTTCCGTACACCACCAATAATGAGATTTTGGAAAAGGTCACGTGGAATGAAGCTTCCTTTTTACTAATAAATTTTCTAGATATCATTAAGTTTCACTAATGGATTTTATGGATATCATTAAGTTTAGATGGTAGAGGAGGATAAGAGGAAAACATCATTTATGACATAATGGGGATATTTTGTGTATAAAGTGATGTCATTAGGTTAAGCCAATGCTTCTATGGTGTTTTCTAGATCGTTGTTGTTGTGTTCATGACTATATCCACTAGTTCTGTTAGGATATTTAGATACTTAGGAGTTACTTAAGATCAATTTGGTCTAATGTGTCTTTAGGTAAAAGTGTGTTTTTTTAGTATGCATTTGTAGTTATGTAATCCAATATTTAGATACTTAGGAGTTACTTAAGATCAAATTGGTTTAATGTGTCTTTAGGTAAAAATGTGTTTTTTTAGTATGCACTTGTAGTTGTGTAATCCAATATTTAGATACTTAGGAGTTACTTAAGATCAACTTGGTCTAATGTGTCTTTAGGTAAAAATGTATTTTTTTAGTATGCATTCGTATGCATTTGTAGTTATGTAATCCAATGCTCATGATATGTTCTAGACATACAGTGAATTGATGGTTCAAATTCTCCTCGATACTAATGGCTATATTGATTTGTGACTTAACACCCATCTCTGATCTCTATTTAAAGAACATGAAGGGTCATTTGCTAAAGACTAATTGTGAGAAACTCTTTTGTACACATTTTTCTTTTGCATTAATATATCACATTGAGTGGCCATGTTGGTTGGGGCTATGGGTTGTTTCCCTATTTGAAGGTTTTAACCATGTAAAAACACTAGTGTGTTGATCTTTTATATGGTTGTGTGAGTGGTTGCTTAAGGTGTTTGTACCATGTGGAAATACTCTGTTTTGTCGAACAAGTTCCATAAAGTTTATATTGATTACTACATTGTATACATGTTTTTAAAAATAGTGTTCCTTTGTTAAGGCTAGTGTTTGAAAGGTGTAGGAAAATACAATTTCCTCTAAATATCAAGAAATGGATATTTTGCATTCACTTTGAAGCATTGCTTTGGAATATTGTTTGCAAGGAAAATTTATTAATAGACCTTGTGAAGATTGTAGTTATTGTACATCTATCACCACAAAATAATGTCCCAATGTTGTGGTCTATCCTTGGGAATCCAAGCTATTATCGATGATTTATCAAGAAATATGTAGATCTCACAACATCGAAGGAAGAATTGTTGTAGAAGGATGTACCTTTTATCTTGACAAAATGTTGTGATAAATATCTTGAGGAGGTTAAAGGAATAATACTCACCACATCGATATTGTTATTTATATATTGGTAGAAACTCTTTCATGTGGATGTGGATACATTGGATAATGTCTTGCCTCATCTAGGTGAAGGTGTGATAGACCATCCCATTATTTATCGAACATAATTTTTTCTCACATAGAATAAAATTATACCATTGTAGAAAGGGAAGGCTTAGTGAGGTGTGCATGTTGTAAAATATTCAAGAATCTAGGAAGACATTTCAAGTTTGTCATTGATCACTTTGTGATGAATTACTTGGTGAATAAACAAGTTTGAAAGGGTAGAATATGCATATGTTTATTGTTGTTTCAAGAATCTAATTTTGATGTTGTTGTCAAGCCTAGAAAGAAGAGTGTAGTTCTTAATCATATTTTGCGGATATATCCTAGGGATGAACCATGGATGCCAAATGAATTTCATGATGTAGACTTGTTCCATGCATAAGATGTTCCAAATCAAATTTCCAAGATTTCATAAATCCTAAGTAGTGGAAACACATTGGAGGAATATGACAAGGTATTCTTTGAAAATGTCCCTTTGATCATGAATGAGATGAAATCCTTTAGCAGGTGCATGAGATCTTAAGTGGAGAATATTGTTGTAAGAAAGGTGTCATGTGGAAGCTGCTATCCAATGAACTTTAGTGATCTATGATGTATTTTGATGCCACTAATTATGCTAAGAGGTGTCATGTTTAACAAAGGGTGGGTCGACCTATTAAGAGAGATGAACTATCACTACAAATTATTGTGGTTGAGGAACCCTTTGAGTAATGAGAAATTCATTGTATTGGACCTATTGACCCACCCATGCATTGCTAAAGAAGGTGGCACATCATCACTATGAGAAAATTATTGACACGGTGGGAAGAAGCACCATTAATCAAAGGTTGTACTATACAACCTGGGACTAGGTTCATCTTTGAGTGTATTATGTCAAGATTTGAGTGTTCATGGAGTATTACCTAATATTAGGGTAAACACTTTGTTCAAAGAGCTAAAAGCCAAAGCACATATTTTACATTTTCTCACAATGTTAAGGTAATGTAAGTTCCTACCATAATTTAGCATCCAAGGTCATAATCATAAATATTAGTGCATGATTTCCTAAGCCTAGAAGGAGAATGAATGGTTTTCAAGAGAAGATATGAAATCTTAGTTGGCTTACAATGAATTTAGGGTTACAAAAGTATTGGAGTATAAATAAGATTTTGTTAGCTATTACTGCTAGTAAAATATATATAATAATTACTAGTTATATAACTACCGCTTTTAGAAGGGAACACGTTCCAAAGAACAATAAACGTAATGGGCAAAGTGCCCCTATTGAGAATCCTAACAAACCTATATGTCTAGAATATACCTTCGACACATAGATCATATTTGTTCAAGAAGATGAAAATTTCAAGGGTTATGCTAAGACAATCCTATTTTTGAACCTAACATAAAAAACCCTAAAGATTTTCTAGAGATATTGTGCCATGAACCTACAAGGATATGGTGCCCACATGGTGACAAAAAGGAAATAAAAAAATAATATGGTGGTAATCCTACATCCAAGACTTTGATCGAATCAAGATTAATAATTTTGCTATCGTATGCTTTGGGATTAGACATGTAGTTAAGAAGTCACACTGACCTAATCTTAAGTAGAAAACATATGGGTAAAATAGTGATTGTCGATTGATTCAACAAAGTTAATGAAGTCACATGACTATCCAAAAAAGGAAAGGATGTAGTAAAAAATATCTAACTATGGATGGTGGTAGACAAGTCACAATAAGAGGATGAGACTAATAAGGATGTAGGTGTTAAGTACATGGCATAGAAAACATTTTGAGGCTAGAATATATGTACCATTTATTTTATGATATTTCTTATCATATATCAACTTCTAGAAACATGGGTGTTGAGGAAATGCAAACCTCTTCAACCTCTATCATATCAACCTGCAACCTCTGTCACATCAACCTGCAACCTATCACTGTGTCCAGACTATAATTGTGCCATATGCATATATCCTCATATATATCCTTTGACCAAATGCATCTATATCTCTCTAGTCATGTGCCATATAAGTGTGTATAATCCCGAACAAGTATAATAACCCTCACATGAACTAGACATCAAACTCTTTCTGATATAAAACCTCTCAATAGATCAACCACTTCACAAATACAATCTCTCAATAATATACCACAAAAACCCTCAATCATATGCCAAGAAATACAAGATGTGCCTCAACTCTAACAAGATGTATCAATGATAAATATTGATTGTACCAAAAGTGTATTTCTGTAGATTTGACTTATGCAGAAAGTCCCATGCAACCACTAATCTCTCTAGGAAAAATCCTCAAACCCCCATAACCATTTCTCATGTATACAAAAAAATACAATTACTCATAGAAATAAGACATACCTTTTGAAGTAGTAGAGAGATCTGATGTACGTGATCACTGTAGACCTTCCTGGGAGCTTGCTTTCAGACTTTAGAGACCCGAGATCTTCATATTCTCAAGTTTTTAGGATTTACCCTCATGTACGCACCCTATTATACTGATAGCCTGCTTACATATGCACCCTGATCCTCTGTAGCCCGCGTACACCTAAAAAACTAGGGGTTTTTTCAGTATTTTCTGTAATTCTGAAACTTTCACCATCAACCCTTTGTGCTATCTCAGACTTGCACAACTTCATATATGAAAATGAGTACCTGCAATAAACCTTACACAATAATATATATTCAATGTTCTCAATAGGTTCTAATAGGAGAGCCTTGCTCTCTTATTTATACTTCCATGTAGCTTCCTCAAGGGGTTACCTTCTAACCAACTTAACCCAATTTCCTTCTTTTAGGGCTAACCCACTTCTAACCACTTGTCCACTTCTAACCCACTTTGCTACAAATAGTAAATTTTCTACTTCTAGTTGCAACTAATCTATTTTTAATTATTTTCTTATTGCAACAACTTAACCCATGATTAACTCCTAGTTCTACTCACTTGACTAGTCAACTTGTTCTAGGAGCTTCTAGAATAATTTTGACTTCTTTGACCTTCTAGATAACTCATGAGGGTTCTCCAACTTCACAAGGCCATAACTCTCTGACTGTGAGGAGTTATGTGGCACTCCACATATCACCAGAAATGGCATGAAATGTACTATCCATATAGAATATTCTTTCCTAAAAAATATTAAACTTCATATCATTATACATCAATCAAACCGAAGTCCCTTAACCATACTATTGGGGATACCAAAATTTGCTATCGGACTTGCTTCAAGGGTCGAAATCAATGAAAACCATCCCAATTAATCAACAATCCCCCCCTTTAGCATTGATGGAAACAATATGATGCAATACTGAATTCATGTCTCTTATGATTCCCCTCTGACCATTTCTCCCCCTGGAAGCATGCCTTTGTGCTCTATCTCCAAGCATCTAGCTCTATGTCCTGCATCCGATGAATCTCTCCCCCTTTGACATCAATGACAAAGATAACTTTCTGTCTGAGGTTTTTCCCCCTACTTGAACTATCCTTGTGGCTTCTCCCCCTGACTCAACTCTTTCTGAACATGTTCCCCCAACCCGAACTGCCCTCTATATGGTGCTTCCTCGTGTAAATATAAGACATATAAGATAATCATTCAAAAGAATTCATTTTGGAGTAGAAATTACTCCAAGTCTTTGGCAAAGTTACTCAAAGGCTTCCCTTAGAAGTGATTTTGTGAAGATATCTACAATCTGTTCCTTTGTTCCCACATATTCAACTCTGATGTTCTTCTTTGCAACCTGTTCTCGTAGAAAGTGATACTTGATTGGAATTTGATTCTTCTTGGAGTACATCACTGGATTCTTTGATATACTGATGGCGCTTGTATTATCACAATATATAGGAATGGGATCATCATACTCAACTTGTATATTTGTTAAAGTTTGTTTCATCCATAGAACCTGTGTACAACATGTTGCTGCTGCAATATACTCTTCTTCGACTATAGACAATGATACTAATGACTATTTCTTGCTTAGGCAAGATACCAAACACTCACCCAAGTAGAATGCCACTCCACTAGTTCTTCGTCGGTCATCAATGCAACCTATCCAATCTGCATCTATGTAGGAAATAAGTGATAGATACTTTCCTTTTGGATACCATAATCCAAACTCTTTTGTTCCCTTGAGATATTTGAAAATCCTCTCATTGCTAGAACATGTGATTCCTTTGGTGCTGCTTGAAATTGTGCCACCTGTCCAATTGTCTACATTACATATGGTTTGGATGCTTTCACATATAGTAAGCTACCAATCATTGACCTGTATTGCCTCTAATTTGTATACTTTGAATCATCATCTTTTCTCAACTTGCAATTGGTTTGCAATCTTCCATTCTGAACCTCTTTAGCATTTTTATGATATACCTAGTTTGAGAAATAAAAATGCCTTGGTTTCTTTGACATATCTGAAGACCCAGAAAGAAGGATATTTCTCCAAGTAATGAAATTTCAAATTCATTATGCATATCCTTTGCAAATTTTTGGCTTAACCTATCATCATCACTTCCAAAAATAATATCATCAACATAAACTTCAATTAATAAAATACTATTTTGAGTTACCTTGATGTAGAGGTTGTTGTCTGCATTTCCTTTTCTAAACCCTTGCTGCTATAAGTATCTATCTAGTCTAGAGTGCCATGCTCTGGGGGCCTGTTTGAGACCATACAAGGCATTCTTTAATCTAAAAAAATAATCTTCATTCTTTGACAACTGAAATCCTTTTGGTTGCTCAATGCATACTTCTTCTTCTAGTTCCCCATTCACAAAATATGTTTTTACGTCCATCTAATACACTTTAATATTCTTTGAACATGCATAATCTAGTATCAATCTGATTGCTTCCATTTTGTCAACTGGGGCAAACGTCTCTTCAAAGTCTATACCTTCAACCCGTGCGTATCCTTTACATACCAATCTAGATTTATTCCTGGTAACCTCTCCATCTTCATTCAATTTATTCCTGAAGACCCACTTTGTGTCGTTCACATTCTTGTACCTTGGTCTTGGAACCAATTCCCAAGTGTCCTTTTTCTCTATATGATCCAATTCTTCATCCATGGATTTTATCCAGAATTCATCCTTGTTGGCCTCTTCAAAACTGTTTGGTTCAATCGTAGATAAGAGTGTTAGGTGCAGTTGTTTTGGTGAATTCTTTTTCTTCTAGTCTCAACTCCTGCATCCTTGTTTCCGATAATCTGGTCTACAGGATGATTCTTTTGTACTCGTTTTCTAGGTGTCTTTGGAGGCACTTGTTGAACTTGCTTTTCTACTTCTATATGATATTCTTCACTTCCCCCTTCTGCTGCTTCTTCATCATTTGCTTCTTCTTCATAAACCTGTTTCATTGATTCCTTTTCTTCTTCATTTAATATCCATCCACCTAATTCATCAACTGTTACATTGATTCTTTCCACAACTTTGTTAGGCCTTAGATTGTAACACTTGTATTTTTTCCTTCAACTTGAGTAACCGGCAAGTACACCTTTGTCCACACAAGAGTCAAACTTTCCCATTCTGCCATATTCTCTTTTGATGTAGCATTTGCTTTCAAACACTCTGAAGTGCTTCACATTTGTTGGTATTCCTTTCCATAGCTCATAGGGAGTTTTGTCACTGTTGTTTCTGAACATCACTTTGTTTTGAATGTGAACTGTTGTATGCACTGCATGTGTCCAAAAGACATTTGTCAATTTAGAATCCATTAACATTGTTTGAGCCATTTCTTGTACTATCATGTTCTTTCTTTCAACAACTCCATTCTATTGAGGTGTCCTAGCAACATATAATAGCCTTTTTATTCCATGCTTGCTGCAGAAATCCATAAATTCCTTTGAAGTAAACTCTCCTCCATTATCAAATATCAAACATTTGATTTTTGAATCCATTTCATTTTCAACCATTTCCTTGTATACCTTGAAGTTTTCAAATGCTTCTGACTTATTCTTGAGAAAGAAAAATGCAGTCATTCTTGTATAATCATCAACCAATAACATAAATTGTTTCTCACCTTTTAAACCCTTTGTTATATTTGTTCCAACTAGATCAATATGCACAATTTCCAGTGGTCTTGTCGTTGGCTATTCCTTTGATTTGAACATGGTCTTTGTTTTCTTTCCTCATTGACAATGCTTGCATAATGTGTTGGTTGGTTTCATGATCTGAGGAATTTCTCTGACTCCTTCCTTTTTGTTGACTTTGATGAGGTTATTGAATTTTATGTGATCCATTCTTCTATTCCATATCCAACCTTCATCTTCCTTTCCTAGACAACACTTTTCATTTCCAATTTCACTTAATATATATATGTTGCTCTAAATTCTTGCAACTGTTGCAATCAATTTTCATGAACCTGCTTTTCTTATCTCACACTTTTGTGAATTGAACGTAAGTTTATGAACTTGGTCACACATTTGACTTACACTTAGAAGATTATGTTTCATAACTTCCACTAGTAGAGAATTTCCTGCCTTGGTATTCTTGTTTCCAATTCTAACTGTGCCCTTTCCAATGATTCTAGTCGAGTCATCATTTCCAAAGGAGACTGATCCATCTCTTTCCTTTCTTAATGTAAGAAACCTGTCTTCATCACCTATCATGTTCTTTGAACAACCATTGTCAACATACCAACCACGTTTCTTGTGTTTAGCCTGTAGAGCGAGTGTGAATTCTTCATTGTTAAACTGATCCTTCTTTCTTATCCGTATTCTCTGTTGAGGTTCTTGTCTGTGACTGTTGTTATTCTATTTTGATTCTCTAGGAGGGACTATCATTCTACAATATTTATCCATGTGTCCAAAGTTGTTGCATTTGTAGCATTCCACTTTAGTGCTCAATGAATCAAACCTGTTGTAGCTTCTTCTTTGTATTTGTCGTTGGTTCCCTTTTTCAATCTTATGACAAAGTTGGCCACTTCTTCATCGTCTTCCGAGATGTCACTGTTACTGCTATATTATTTTCTTTTTGCTTTCCCTTTTTCTTTGACTTTTTGGATGCTTTGAATGCTACTTCTTTTATACCTAGATTTTCCTGTTCAGTTTTCATTTCATAGGTTGTGAATATTCCATGTATTTCATCCATGCTTATTGAGTCTAGATCTGCTCTTTCTTCTAGTATTGAGATCTTAGGATCAAATCTCATTGGAAGAGATTCATCAATTTATTCTCCCAATCCTATGATTGCATTCACTGTTTCATCAACTCATAAGAAGTAAGCTAGAATATTCTCATCTTCCTTCATCTTTAGTTGTTTGAATTGACCTCTGTAAGTTTGAAGCTTTGATGCTTTGAATTTTGAATCTCCTTCATAAATATATTGAATTTTTTCCCAAATCTCTTTAGCGGAGCTACAATGTATAAATTTGGTATATACCAAATCACAAAGACCATTCAAAAGTTCATTTGTGGCTTTTGAATTATTTAGACTGAGTTTCTTTCCATTCTCATTTGTTGGCAGAACTGTTGGTTCTTTGTATCCATCTACAATTGATTTCCAAACTTCAAATCCCTGTGCTTGTACATATGTTTTCATCCTTCTGCTCCAGAATGCATAGTTATGTCCATCAAACTGTGGTATTCCATTTTTATACATATTATTGCTCTCCATGATATACCTTTCAGTGGTTAAATTGATTTCTGAAGGAACCTACTCTGATACCAATTGTTAGATCACCGAGAAGGGGGGTGAATCAGTAATATATATTTTAATCATTTTAACCATAGTATGCACATGTTATTTATCTTTATGATAAATATAGCATTATCATCCAATAAGTGCAGAGTAAATAAACCATGAACAAATGAACAATCATACACATACATAGTACACCAATATTTTTTCGTGGAAACCCAATGCGGTAGAAAACCACATAATTCTTTTTCTTATATGTCTTTAGGAATTACATTCATTGGAAGCACCAACTTCCTTTGTTCTCCAACTACAACTGGAAGGAGGCTACGACCCCCTATATTTTCAGGCTACAACCCGAGGGAAGCTACAAATCCCCAATTCTCTAGCTACAACCAAAAGAAGGCTACAACCCCCTATGTTATCCGGCTACAAGCAGAAGGTGGCTACAACCACCTATCCTTGCCCCATCTTGCCATCCTAAAATATACGTGTCAAAAGAATAAACCACTACCACACTATCACTATGAGATATACCACTATAAACTTGTACCAACTTGTACCACTGACCTGTAGGCAACCTATACCACTTCCTTGTAATACACTTGTACCTGAAATGATCCTGTACCAACCAAAACCAATAGATATGCAACCTATCTATTCTGCAACGCATGTATGTAAGTGACCTATCTATATTACATCCCGCGTATGTACACGACCTATTTGTAATGCAACCTATATATGCCTTTTGAAAACTAGGGTTTTCTCTCTCTAAAAACTCTGGACCTCTTTAGCCTCTGTCACATCAACCTGCAACTTGTCACTATGTTTAGACTGTAACTATGCCTTGTGCATATATCCTCATACATATCGTTTGACCAAATGCATCTATCTTTCTCAAGTCATGTGCCATACAAGTGCGTATAATCATGAAAAAGTATAATAACCCTCACATGAACTAGACATCAAATAGTTTATGATATACAACCTCTCAATACATCAACCACTTTACAAATGCAAGCTCTCAATCATGTACCACAAAACCCTTTAATCATATGCCAAGAAATACAAGACGTGCCTCAACTCTAACAAGATGTATCAATGATAAATATTGATTTTACCAACACTATATTTCTGTAGAGCTGACTTATACAGAAAGTCTCATGTAGCCATTAATATCTCTAGGGAAAATCCTCAAACCCCCATAACCATTTCTCATGTATACAACAAAATCCAACTACTCACAGAAATATGACATAACTTTTGAAGCAATAGATAGATCTAATGTACTTGATCACTATAGACCTTCCCGGGAGCTTGCTTTCAGACTTTAGAGACCCAACTTCTTCATCTTCTCAAGTTTTTAAGATTTACCCTCATGTACATGCCCTATTATCATGAAATCCCATGTACATATGTGCCTTGTTCTATTATATCCCGCATACACCTAAAAAACTAGAGTTTTTTTTATCACTATTTTCTGTAATTCCGAAACTTTCACCATCAACCCTTCGTGCTATCTCCGACTTGCGTAAATTCAGATATATCAATGAGTATCTATAATAAAACTTACACAATAATAGATATTCAATGTGCTCAATAGGTGCTAATAAGAGAGCCTTGATCTCTTATTTATACTTCCATGTAGCTTCCTCAAGGGGTTACCTTCTAACCAACTTAACCCAATTTTCTTCTTTTAGGAATAACCCACTTCTAACGACTTGTCCACTTCTAACCCACTTTTCTACAAATAGTAAATTCTCCACTTCTAGTTGCAACTAATCTATTTTTAATTATTTTCTTACTGCAACAATTTAACCCATGATTAACTCCTAGTTCTACTCACTTGACTAGTTAACTACTTGTAGGAGCTTCTAGAATAATTTTGACTTCTTTGAACCGTCTAGATAACTCATGAGGGTTCTCCAACTTCACAAGGCCATAAATCTCTAACCCTGAGGAGTTATGTGGCATTCCATATATCGCCATAAATGACATGACATGTACTATCCATATAGAATAGTATTGCTTACAAATATATTAAACTTCGTACCATTATACATCAATCAAAATAAAGTCACTTAACCATACTATTGGGGATACCTGAATTTGCTACCAGACTTGCTTCAAGGGTTGACATCAATGACAACTAACCTGACAACCAACCCAATTAATCAACATATGCAATGAGTTAGGAAACATGAGTACTTGAATGGAGTGCATAAAGATACAAGATGAGCTCACAATACTTAAGGATGATGAGATTGGATATGTAAGCAATAATGCATAGAATTAAGAGAATGATGTGTTGGGAGATGTGTCATATTCATGTGATGTATATCTAGAAGGAAATCACAATGATAAGAAAGAAATTCGAAGCAAATATGATTTTCACTGGTCCTTGGCTCCATGACCTACACTTTAATTGATGGTCAAGTAATTATCCATTTTCATGTATGGCACAATTGTTGGAGTTGTTAATAGTGAAAGTGTGCCCATAGTAGCGTGCATGAGAAGTGTTATTGTAGTCACAAAAAGTGGTCATTATCATTATCTCTTTCAAGTAACGTTAACATCACAGTTCGAAGTAAAAATTATGTCACTCATCTTGGTCTACTAGGATTTATTTTAGTTCAATCCCATGAATTGTAAGTATGGTGATTGACCCTAAAAATTTAGAACTATGGTTACCATTATGTCGTATTGGTGGAGAATAAGAAACAAAGAAACATTATGCCTACAAATTCAACACTATGGTTGTTGAATTTTTACTTATACAACTAGAAGTTACGATTCTTCTTTATTATTATAATCATTTAGAACATTAGTTGCACAAATAAGATCACTGAAAGAGAGGAAATCAAACAAATAATAGAGACACAGATTATCCTAGGAAACCCTCACGGGGGAAAAACCCAACAAAAAATTCCTCAATATAGATAGACCAAAGACCGAACAAAATATCCTCCTCTACTCCTTCACTAGGAAGAGTAGTGCACCACTTAACTAAGAAATACCAAGACACAGACCAAGAACCCTCCTTGACGTCACACTTAGTTGTAGTAGCAGTTCCTCCAAGTTTTGTGCACTTCTTCATAGCTTAAGAGCTAGTGTGGTAAGTATGTACAAATGAGACACCATCCCCACATATAAATACAAGTTGTGAGGTGGCGCTAGGGTTGTGTCTCTTCACTTGGTGGATACAAATTCTTCTAGAAGTCGCTAAAACCACTTTACAATTACTAGGGGCTGACTTTACAAATACCACCATACAAATACATGATGACCAATCCACAAAAGGGGATTTGATCTTATACAAGACCTGACTTGATCAATCCACAAAAGGGGATTTGATCTATACAAGAATGACTCAAATATAAGTAGAATATTCTTCGAAGTTACAATATTTCAACACTGCCCCTTAACATGAAGGGTATTCTACTGAAAACATTAATAATAACTGACTGGAATCAATACATAATCAAGAGGAGGGGACATCGTCATCAACATCCAGAACATTGTCGGTCATATCTATAGGTCATCAAATTTTTTTCTCATCATCAACATCAGTAGAAACTGAACATCATCATCATCTGCAACACAGAGTTGAAGTAACATCATCATCATCATAATTATGAAGTTGGAACATCAACATCAATAGCATGAAGCTGGAACAACAACATCAACAACACGAAGCTGGAGCATCAACATCATCAACAAAATGAAGCTGAAACATCAACATCATCAACAACATGAAGCTGGAACAACAACATCAACAACACAAAGATGGAACATCAACATCTATATGTGGCAATAGAATGAGGCAGGTGCATCAACAACAACATCTGTGGTATTATGATAGACCATCCTTACTAGACCTTCGAGATCTTCCCAGGAATCATAAGATTCCCTAGGATATAAAATCCTAACAAGCTACCACGTAGTACTCTGACAGACCATCCTTACCGTAGCTTTGGGATCTGCCTAGGAATCATAAGATTACCTAGGATATAAAATACTAACAAAGATACTCACTGTTGGTCAGGATACCATAGTATCATGAACATCACTCCCCATTTTGAGGGAGCTCCTTTTAGACTACACCAAGCTTGTATTGAAAGTACTCAAACTTGACACGAGACAGATGCTTGGTCAACACATCTGCAACCTGCTCATCTGTGCCAACATATTGGAGCTTTACAACTCCCCTATGCACCATATCATGAATGTAAGGGTACCGAATATCTATGTGCTTTGACTTATTATGGAACATTGGGTTCTCTGTCATCTTTATACAACTTTGGTTATCAAATAGAATAATGATGGCTTCCATCTCTAGATTGAAAATATCTGTCAACAATTTCTGAAGCCATATGGCTTCACAAAAGGCGGAACATGCTGCAATGTACTCTGCTTCTGCCATGCTGAGAGAAATACTGTATTGCTTCCTACTTTTCCATGAAGTCATGGCTGAACCCAAATTGAAACAACATCTTGAAATTCTCTTACTATTTGAAGCACTTCCAGCCCAATCTGAATCAGTATAACCATACAGTTTGAAGTCATGATCTCCAACATAAAATATACCATAATCCAATGTACCCTTAAGGTATCTCATCACATTATTTGCAGCTACAAGGTGTACACTTCTGGACTCCACCAGATACTAACTCAAGGTGTTCACCACAAAGAATATATATGGCATGGTATTCTTCAGATACATCAACAATCCAATAATCTGTCTGTATAGAGTAGCATCAACCAACTTTGACGAAGCATCAACAAAGAGCTTCAAATTCATTTCCATGGGTGGGGTCATGTCTTTACATTCCAACATGTCAATTCTCTTCAGTATTTCAACTGCATACTTCCCTTGGTTAAGGAATATATTGTCTAGGTTCTGCCAAACTTCAAGACCTAAGAAATAATGCATCAGGCCTAGGTCTTTCTTCTCCTGTCAAAAATAAATCATCCACATATAGTAGCAATATAACTGGCTCATCATTCATAATCTTCAAGTAAAGGTTGGAATCAACTTTATGTTGATTAATTGGGTTGGTTGTGATTGATGTCAACCCTTGAAGAAAGTCTGGTAGTGAATTTCGGTAGCACAAAGGTTTGGGTAATGGACCAAAGTTTGTTTGATAGATAATGGTATAAGGTTTGATATATTTGCAGGTAAGACTATTCTAGATGGATATTACATGTCATGCCATTTCCGGCAGTATGTGGAACATCACATAACTCCTCACAGTTAGAGAGTTATGGCCATGTGAAGTTGGAGAACCCTCATGAGTCATCTAAAAGCCCCAAAAGGTCAAAGTAGTCAAAGTGTTTGCAAAAGAAATTATTTAAATAATAAAATTAATGGAGAACTCCCTAAAATAAGGAAAATGATTTAATATATTTTATAAGGTAAATAATAAAGTGAAGTGATGAGTGTACTATTAATGAAAGTGGACACAAAATAAATGATTTAAATAATAAAGTTAATGGAGAAATTACTAAGTTGACAAGTGGTTAGAAGTGGATTAACCCTAAAATAAGGAAAGTGGGTTAAGATGGTTAAAAGGTAACCCTTTGTGGAAGCTACATGAAATTATAAATAAGAGGCAAGGCTCTCTCTTTCAAAACACACTTGAATATCAAATAATATCTATTTTTGTGAAAGGTTATTTGGGCAGATATTATTGATAGAGAAAAATTGCAGCAGAAAAAGTACAGTAGGAAAAGTGCGACAAAAAAAATGTGGCAGAAAATGTGTGGCAGAAAAAGTGCGGCATGAAAACTGTGACAGAAAAAGTGCGGTAGAAAAATTGCAGCATAAAAAGTGCTACAGAAAAATCGCGGCAAAAAAATCGCGGAAGAAAAATCACGGCAGAAAAAGTGCGGCAGAAAGAGTGCAGTAGAAAAATCGCGGCAAAAACATGGTTGGTGTCTATTTTTGAGAGATGTGGCACATCTTGTTTGAGGTATGTTTTGTGATCTAGGGTTTATCTCTTGAGATGGTATTGGATGTTCAATATTGTTGCATTTATCAGATTTGTTGAGGGATACAATGGTATTTTGTTGTTGGTATTTGGCATATGAGTATTGGTCTTTTGGTTGTGATGTGTTGCTGAAGTTGTTGGTTTAGCTTGAGGCTACATAATAGTGACGTTGTGGCACATGGTTTGATGTAAGGGTTTAAGGTATTGGTTTATGGATAGAGTGATGAATTTTTTATGGTTATATTGGTATGTCTTTGGTATATGGTTGAGGTACATGTTGGGTACATGGTTGAGACAAGTAGTTGATGCGTTGGCACATACATGAGGTGGATAATTGATGATGTTGGTACATATTGATGAGTCATAGTTCATGTGCAGTTGATGCATGGTACATGTTGGTTCAAGTTATTTGTACAAGTTGTTTGGTGCAGGTTGATTGGTACAGGCTGAAAGTGGCAGTGGTTGATTCAGTGAAAGTGACAGGTTGTCTACATTTGGAATTTATATTTCAAAGCGGTTGGACGGGACAAGGACAGGTGGTTGTAGCCACCTTTCGGTTGTAGCGGGAGAACTTAGGGGGTTATAGCCTCCTTTTTGTTGTAGCCAGAGAATTGGGGAGTTGAAGCTTCCCTCAGGTTATAGCCTGAGAAACTAGGGGGTTGGAGCCTCCTTCCAGTTGCAACTGGAAAACAAAGGAAGTTGGTTCTTCCAATGAATGTAATTATTCAAGACATATAAGTAAAAAAATTCTGTGGTTTTCTCCCGCTTTGGATTTCCACGTAAAAACACTGGTGTACTGTGTATATGTGCGATTGCTCATTTGTTCATTTTTATTTACTCTATAACTATTGGATGATAATGCTACATTGATATAACACTTGTGTTGACGATTAAAATTGCTACAAGGATTTTTCCTGCAAAGTATTGCTAAAGCCTATTGTTATAAGCTAACAAGATATATAATACTAGTAGGTGGGACCCCCTTGTAGATTGGGAGATCAGATCTGGTTTTTATTTCATGTCTATGCTATTGTTCGAAATCTTGTTTTTATTGTCAATGGATAAGGCCTATTATGTTTTGGTTCTAATTGCAACAAATGAATGATGGATAAGGCATGTTATGTGTTGTTTATGTTGCTATTAAGCTCTAATTTCATGTTACGATGGCCTATAATTATCCATTGTTACCCTTGCTATATGTTCCTGGATTCATTATTGTGACACCTGCACAAGAGACATGTTAGTAACAACACATAAGAGCAGTTGAAAAGAGATAAAAAGCAATATAAACAAAATACAAAGGAAGAAACTATACTATACTAATATGCTACACTATAAGCATTGGAATTAAAAGGATGGTTGATAGTCCTAGCTAACGGGTTTAGTGGCTATACGATTTATTGAGTTATATGGAAACACATGTGATATGCGTTATAGTATGGTTGGTAATGGTTAATGTGACATAGGGTGGCACTTTTGGCAAATAGTGGATGTTGGTTTCGATGCATGGTTTAATTGAATGAATTAATGGAATAGTGGGCTGGCGTGTACTAAAGAATTAAATGATTGGAGGATGGAGGCGACATGCATTTATTGCACATCACTCCATACCCCTCCCACTAGCCATCACCCTATCTTGGATATTGTTCAATCGTGATCGTTGTGGTTAAGCTCCGATTTTCAAGCAGAGGAAGAGCTGCTTGACCAAGCTCGCATTTTAAGGTTTTCTTGGTTACAAGTGTGTATTTTCTCCATCCATGAACCCGCTCTAGTTATGAAATAAATCTTGGCTCGGTGATGTATGGGTCTGTGTTTTTATTAAGTCTGGCAACTGTGTAAAATTGTGATATTTTTTCTGGAATGAATGGTTGGTGTGGTTTTCATTGCAATAATTTTTGAAGTCACGGTTTCATTAATCATTTTGAGTGTTACAAGCCATGAAGGCTCTTTGTCATCCTTATTGGTCTTGGTTGAAGGGTTTCATTCGGTCCAAATTGGTTGGCTATCTCCACGCATTCATATCACCATACCCAGTCGTTTTGTCGTTATGGGGTTGTTGGGTTTGAAACACCTTGTGTCACTGCGTATTGTTTCACTTGGGTATGGGTTCGTTCATGTTACTGATGTTTGCGCAATGGGTTATGATGGATTTTATGCCAAAGGGCTTGCTTAAGGTTGATTTTTATTTCTCGACTCTGTTTATCTCAACATTCTTCGGTTGATTGGGAAAACCATGAGGGTTATACCCTGCATGTTCTAAGTGTTTTTACAGGACCAAAATGAAGCCTTTGCTCCTTTGTTCATAGTCTCTCCTATCTCGTGAACTGTCACCCTGTCTGCAAAGTCATTGACAGTATACCCTGTGTGTGCACCGTTGGTCTCGTAGGTTCTCACCTGGTTGGGGGTCGACTCCAGTATCCCTGTGTTTGTCCACAGAGTGAACCCTTGATTTCTTAAGCCCATTTTTTGATAAAGGGAACCGTTATGTCCTGTCGGGTATATTGTTGATTGTTATGAGTTGGTGGTGTATTGTCGACAGTGTTCGATTACTGGCTCGTCCTTGTTGATTATGTTGACAGTGGTGTTGGTTTTGGCATTTAGTCACTGCATTGGTTATTATGACAATCGAATTGATACACTCAACATGGTTAATTGGTTGATTGGAGAAATGGGATTGAATACACAGTCGTTGTCTTTTACATTGTAATTATTGAATTGTTAACCCAACATTAGTTTATAATTGATTAAGTCACAACGATGCTTCATGCGTGATGCAATGGTTTGTGTGGGCTTTCTACAACATGTTATGTTGAGTTGATGGTTGTTGTGACTGTGTGTTTTAAATGGACAAATGAGAAGAAACATAACTCTTCTACAGGTTGTTGTGGAATTCATATTGTCTTGTTTTGGTGACATTGTGTTAAAGATTTGATTGAGAACAATGAGAAAGTTAATGCACATAATTGATTGAATTATACAAAGTAGTTGTTCATTTGATCACAATGATTATTTGGTTGGTGTTGGATCTTTTATGTTTGATATAGAATGATTTTATGGATTACTTGATTAATTTTATGAATGGTATCCACTCTCTTTCCCTACCATTATTTTGATTTTTGCTAATTGCAACCCCCTCGCCTTCCCACATTCATTTTTCACTCCTTGTTCTTAAAATTTAATTACAGTTAAGAGAATTCTATATTGAAACAATTTGAAATCGCAGTTCTTGGTTGGAACACAATGATATATTCCTTGGTTTACATTACAGTTGATTTTTTGTTGTCTTTAAGAAGTAACCATGATTCCTTCCCCCCTCATTTTAACATTTTTTCACTCAATACAACCCCTCTCATATCCCAAAACCTTTGTTCACCCCCTGCTCATTGACAATAGTTAAGCAATTTGTATGGATTGGATTGCATGAGCCTGATATGTTGCTGAGCCAAAATTTGTTTCATATTTTTAAGGAGTTGTCATGTATGGTTGTTAAAAGAATTATTTGCTAATAAATCATGCATGCAATAATGATTTTTTTTCAGCCGAGGTAAGCATGGAAGAGGTAACCGAGAAAGAGGTAATTGGAACAGGGGCCCTAGAATGCCTAAATTCTCCATTCACTTTGATGTTGGCTCACAAGAGTTAGGCCATTTATTTTAGGCTGGATTTTTCAATTGGATTGGGAAAGGAGTCGTCCAACCTAGGCCTAAAATGCCTCCCTTACAAACTCCACAAGCCCCTGGTATTCCCGTGCCCCCTCATGTATCAATGCAACCCGAGGTTCTCAAAAACGACGGATGGCAAGAGATTGTCCACCCGACAGTCTCCCAATATCGTGGCTGGTCCAATTTGTCCTTACCTTCTCCCTCGCCTATCAATCAGATTGTCCAAGATGCACCTGTCCACTCACCAGTTCAGTCCTCTCATGCTAGCAAAAGGTTGAAAACCGAGGCCCACCATGCCCCTGACAAAGGAAAAGCCACTGTTGCCCCTTCCTCACCCTCCAATGGCTCTAATAAATCCATGTCTTCCCAGATGCATTTGAGGGACGATTGTTCTCATGTGATCAACGAGATTAGGCCTAAAGGCTCAGCACAACCAAAGGAAAATTCAGAAAAATCAAAGGGTGACAACATAAACCAAGGAAAGATTTCATCTCAGAGTGGAAAATATGGTTTTTGAGTTTTATTTTATTTATTGTTGATGACAGTTGACTTTAGAAGTTGTGGACAACATGTTTTCTTTGGATATATGAGTAATATACTTTTGAAAATAATTTCAAATATCAATGAGATAAATTTTCAAATATGAATGTGATGATGGGAGTCACAAGGAGGGGTGTTTTGCTTAATTAACTAGTTATGTTATGATTGTTAAGAGATAAAGGGAGTCACAAGGGGTCCCACCTACTAGATATTATTTATTTAAAACCCTTATTATGATTTATTACTTTCCCCCCCTAACTAAAAAGTTGGTTGAGTTTTTAGTTAACTTAACTAATGAAGTAGTTAAACTACTTCAACCAATTCTATTTTTCTTAAAGGGAAAAGGAAAGGGAGGAACATGAGGAGGATATAAGGAGAAGCATACTAAGGTTTTCTCTTTGAGTTTGTGTTGAGATAGTTCAGTTTTCATTCATTCCTTAATTGATCATAAGCCTAATTATTTTTTATGATAGGAGGGTCTTATTGTAGACAACAAGATTCAAGGCTGAATTATATCATTCAGA
>WSFP011429822.1:0-21980 GCA_009831015.1 Picea engelmannii | reverse complement strand
AGAATATACTTCTTTAAATTAAATAATCAATATTACTCAACTTTTTTTGTTTTCCCTTGAAACTTCCAATTATCTGATTTGTCTTCTTGTGTCTTACATATAAGTAAAACTCTATTATTTTGGGCAACAATCCAATTCACGTGCATCCCATTTCAATCTTATAGATATGATCCTTTCTTCTTAATTATATTTGTGACCCACATTTTGCTAGTCGACAATTTCTATGCCGTCGTTGTTTCTCTAATTTATGCGGCATAATTTTCTTTGGTCTCCACATTTACTACTTCTGAAGGAAAATACCCATATAACCTTCCTTTGTATGATATTCTTGATTCATTAGACACAAGTGTGATCCTTAAGTGTAATTAACTTTTATTAAACCCAAGACCACCATGTTAATACAAATATAACCATGGAAAAATTGTTACTTATATAGATGAATCATAAACCAACCTTTGTGGAAAATAGAACCTTAGATTTATTAAAAAATAATAAACATTAGCCAACAATGATAAGCATTGATTTCAATTTAAACACTTTCATTTCTTCAACCTTCTTCACACCACAATTGTCTTCATTAAATTTGTAACTATGTAGATTGTAAATATTTCACGTTCAATTATTTTGGTAGTGTGATTTTGGGAGTGAGTACACCATCGTCGTCACCTTAAGAGTGATTTGTATGCTCACTTTGCTTCTTTGGTAGTGATATAACACATTCTAGTTGGTATCCTGAATGATGAAGAGGCAAGCCTCTTCATAGATGAAGAAACAATGAGCTACCATGATTATTGGCAGTAGTCTTAAATATAAGTAACAAAGAGATGAAGCCCTTCATAGGCTTATGGGAAATATGACTAATTAAATTGAACTCCACCTTCCAATATCTTATCACAATCGCTAACCAAGGGTTTGATTTGTTACCAACAATCATCGAACAACCAAAATACTCTCTTACACTCCCTTACACAACATGAGGAAGATATTATACTTTAATGCTTCAATGTCCCTCAAGGATATTCTTCCTTTGTAGTGCTCTTCAATGTATGCAAAAATAGTACAATTTATACTTGCCTTCTATGAATAAACTATGAAAGAAAACACTTGGCATCAAAACAATTAATGAGAAACAATAATAAGGTTGGAGGATTGAAGGTGTTTGGTTCATATATTATGGATAGTCCAACCCTAGTTTCTTTCTCAAGCAGTCCCATTTTTTCTCATATTTTCATCAACAACCTCCAACTTCTATGGGATCTTACCAACCATAGGTACATGGGGATATATTTCCACCTGTAGCAATAGTATTCCTAGCATTCATGGGTAAATATACCCATAATATGTGAGAGGAAACTAATTAGGGAGAATACCTCCCCCCTCCTTTCCCATGAATGGATTAAAAATAATAATGAAAATACATAAGGAGATATCTATTCTTGAATGAGATAAAATATCTTCCCAATGATATCACAATGTGTACTTGGTACACACACATAAGTCAAAGATTGATTGGAAAACATGTAAGGAAGCATGGGAAGGAAATTTAGTACTTACAAAGGATAATGACAAGGTAGAATCACTAGTTGACCCCCTTTCCTCTTCCCCTCTTGTATTATCATATCCCCCATGTTGCTTCCCCATCCAACCTTTTTGGCTGAAAGCATAAAAACCACACCATAATCACATCCTACCACTTGGACTTATATGAATTCACTATTCAAGCCTTGTACTTGAGATCCATAATAGGAATATTTATAATATGACACAAGGTCATTTACCTCAACCCACATGGCTTGACTCTTATCACATAAACCACATTATACAACTAATACATTATTCATTACAATACAATAGAGAAGGTGATTGGTAAATTACAAACAAATCAATGTCATCGTGTCCTTGTAACAATAACTAAAATGCTTAGGGAATTCAAGATATGGTTTGTTATTTTTGGGATTAAAATCCAAGGTTTTGAATAAAATCACTGGATTTATTGGTGTACAATTTATCAAGCATCTCATGGTGAAGAAAAGTGTGATATATTTCGATAGCATGTATATTTTTTTGGATAAGAGTTTATCTCTAATAAAAAATGAAATATTCCAATGTTTGAAATTCTGAAAGACCTAGATCAAGTGATGGATGCAATGTGTCATGTTGAAATAAATTTGGAAAATAATAGCATCATAGAACACAAACACCAAAATAATTACCCCAATATTAAATATTATTATATGTACAAGCATCATAAATTTATACCTTCTATCATGACCACAACTTTCTCTAGCAATGCAAAAAACAATGGCATGTACTAATGAAATCAGTAAAGGTTAGTGTACTTCCTTTTCCTCCTTTCTTACCTATTGTAAACCAATTCAATAAAGATGATTCAATTGGAAGAGATAATGGAGATTTGAAGGTACTCTTGTGACCCAGTTCATCCTTTAATGAACATGGGAATAATATGTCTTAAGCTATTGGAGTTATAGAATATGAGAAACCTCTACAAATTATGGTAAAGGATTGGAAATCCTATGAAATAAATGCATAATGGAGGAAGAGGATGGTGTAGGAAACATTGATTTATGGTACCTTTACAGAGATCCCATTCATGATACTAAATGTGAAATCTTCAAGGAAAATGAATCAAACTTGCAGAAGGAAATGTATGATGACGGGGTAAGTTCTACATATCTAATGAGTAATTTATAGGTTTGGTTGTGACATGGATATTAAAGGTACAAATCTATATGAAGAACAAGGTTACTTTGCTAGTAATGGAAAACGTGTTTCACTCTTATGATATGATCCTTATATGCACAACCACAATATATGCATAACTAATAATTTAAGGTTATCATGGAAATCAATTATGTTAACAATTATTCTTGTTGAAAAAAATCCTAGAAGTAGACAATATTTTTAGCCTATTAAAGAACAAAAGTGGTGTATTGGTTTTTAATGTATGATAAATGCCCAAATCCATGAGGAGGAGTGCTTGAATTTGAAGCATGACCTACAACACTTTCCTAATTAAGATTCTAATTTTGAAAGAATAAAATATGGATTATTCATCTTATATTACATAAATATATGGACCCCATAGAGATATGGATGGACATTTTTTGTAGCACAATAGGGTTGTATAAATTGCAATTTTTACCCTAGGCAGTAGATAGGGGATTCTGTGGCAACCCAATATCATCACATGGATTCATATTTGGGGTTTAAAAATAGTTAAAATGTAATTCAATATATTATATGGTAAAAGGGGGTGAGAAGGATTTTTAAACTAAACTAGGGGTACACATATGTTGGGGCTTCAACCAACCAACTATTTTTTGGTGAGAGGTGGGGTGGGATGGGAGCAGAGTTGGAAATGAGAACTATCTTTGTGATTTTTTTATGGAAGTGAAGCATCCCAAGAATAATCATAGTGATATATATCTAGTCCTTTTACCTTATAGAATTTTTCAATGACCAATGAAATTCTCTAAACAAACAATGAAAATGACCACATATTTCATAATAAGGTATATAATGATGAAATGGTATTTTGATTCCTAAGAATAATGTTTGATGCTTCTCATTGAAAGTTCCAGTATCATATGATAAATAAAAAAATCTAAAGTATATGTTCCATACATATGTAATATACTGGGACCAACGTATTAAGGGTAGACTAGAATTCCTACCTTAAAAAGATTTATGAATCCTTGATGTCATGAAAAACACTAAAATCATTTTTATAGAGGAATAATTTTTTTCTTTAGAAGACAAACAACTCAGGGTTGAGTGGCATGCAAAAGGGAAACCTAAGGACATCAAAGGATACTATTCATAAATCCTTAATATTAAAGGTCCTATTCTCATATCTCACATTCACAGGCTCCTTAATATAGTAGTTAAGTAGGGTTTCCCTAAATCATGGAATGAAATCCTCATTGTCCCTACTTATAAACACATAGATAAAATAAATTGATCTAACTATAGGACCATTATGAGTATCCCTATTTTATCTGAGTTATATGGAATGATTTTGGAAATGCATACAAACACAAGGCTAAAAAGGCAGGGAAAAAGGGTTAAAGCTCAGGTTAGATTTAGGAGCTATCATTCAACTATGGACCACCTTGTTATTATTAGGATCATTGTGGAGGAGTGTCATAATAATAAAACTAATCTCATGTGATTCTTCATTGACTTTATCCTAACCTTTGTAATAGGTTAGAAGAGCTAAAAATTCATTTTGAGTTAATATTTGTTTCAATAAGGTTGTATAAGAATTTTATTGCCAAGTTTAGTAACATTGAAGGATGGTCATAATAAATCAACTATAATATAGGAGTGAAGCTAGGTTGTCCCTTGTCCCATACCTTTTTTGTCTTGTACATCGACACGTTAGAGGATTGTTTGGAAGAAGCAAGTTATGCTGGCATGACTTTAGCTAAAATAGTCATCATCCTTCTTCTTATTCCAATGATATTGTTATTATGGTGAGGTGCCTCTATGATATCAACAAGAAACTAATAATTTTTGAGAATTTATTCTCTGGTACATATATGACTGTTAAGATTGACAAAAGAAAGTTAATGATAATCAAATCCAAAAATATCACTTATGCTAATTTTCTATATGAAAAACACATCTTGGAGGAAGTGACTTCATACAAATATATTGGAATCAATATTCATCAAAATATTAATTGGACATAATAATTGAGACAAGGATAAATGTAGGGTGGAAAGTTTATTTCAGCCTTGAAAATGATTGTAAATCAACAGACCTTTGGCCATGGCATAAAAAGAAACTTATCTTTGAGACTCTTATCCCTCATGCTACCTTATAATAATATCATCACTCATGTTATATTATCCTAATATTACTTCAAAATCCAATCAGAATTACCTATGGCTCAAGAAAGTTTGGCACAAAATATGCCAAGTCTTGCCTAAACCATTAGGGAATTAAGGAAGAGGTCACTCTCCAGAATATCGACAATATTAAAAATATTGTTACATCTAAATTTAACGAGAAATTGTGGTGCAATAAATAATTAGAGGATAAGAGAAAATTGAGATACTAGGAGGTGATAACCCTAATATAGAATATAAAATAATATATATCTATTCTAACTAGCATACAGAAGAAAAATAACATTGCTAAAATAAGGACAAACTCTCATGAGCTCCATAGTGAAACATGGCATTGGACAATTCCAAAAACACCATGAGTTGAAATACTTTTTCATCTTTGTAATACTAAGAGGGTTGAAGATGAAAAGAAATTTATCTTAGAATGTCCTACATACACCCATATTATATCTCAATTTCAAAATAATTGTTTCAATCTTGACCTTTCTAACCTTTTAAATCATCAAAACTATGGTGATTTAGGAATGCTTCTTTTAAATATTTTCGAGCAAAAAAGTAAAAGTGTAGAGAAAATCAAGTAATCCATTACATTTTTAGGGTATGATATACTAAGATTGGTCTCAGTGGATGTTAATAAAAATCATCATCATCATCATATTACGGGGTATAAAAAATGTCACAAAAAAATGGTACTTATACTATTTGGTGAAAATAAGGGGGTTATTTTATTTGGAAACATGTATTGGGAGGGGGTACTAACATTTAAATTTTAGGAGGTATAAATGAAATTAGGGGTATTCTTTAATACCCCATGAATGCACATGTTATGCTATAGGTTTACTAAATGAACCTTGCATGGGGTAGTAGAGGATGCAATTCGAGAGATACCTACTTATCCCTTGAAGCTGATATCAATATCACTATTTTGGATTATGGTCAAACACATGGGTATATGTTATACAATTGATGAAGTGCTTATATGGTTTCACTGGAAGTTTGACTATGATTGTCCCTCTATCTATGAATGCTTGTTAGGTTAGGTTAGTAAACTATTTAAATAAGTTCACTGTTGAACAATCGTTTCTTATTTGAAGGTATTATTTTATATTATAGCCATGATGTTATAAAAAATGTTAATAATTTACAATAACATATTTTAATCTCAATGAAATCTTGGAATTCCATTGGACTTCCCATTGATACAACAAGAATGTGCATGTAAATCCTCACTTGTGAATACATAATAGCTACAAAGATGTTATATCCCAATCATGATAGAGATTTGTGATCCCCATCTTAGCTTGTAGGTCTTAGAAATAGGAAAGAACATAGAATATGAAGCTTTATTTCCATTAAATTAAAAATTCTAGAGGTGATTGTATTTTCCCAAGTTTAGTAGAAAAGGTATGGACCTTGTTGATTGTAGGATTTTTTCAGAATAGTATTTTGAATAAAGTACAGACCTTGGGAAGATTTTGGAGTTGTATTACACCCCACCAGGGAGTGAAATCCCTATATGGAGCCTACACTGCACAAATATTAAGTCCCTAATAGAAAAAATGGAAACTTTGATGATATGCATGACCAAAGTGGAGAACTCAAAATTGATTATCCCAGACCAAATAACAACACTAGTATTTACAATGCTATGAGACCAAAATGTTTCATTAGTGCTCTATGACCAAATTGGAGAACTAGTGCTCCTAGGATAAAATGGAAAACATGTGATCCTCTAACAAACTGGATCATTGGTACTCTATAACCATTATCAAAGATCACCACATAACTCAAATTAATCATGTGAACATGTAAATAAAGGAAAGTGAAAATCCCTTTGGACATGAACCCATTATGCACAAAACTACACACCTTTCTTAATATCCAAACTCACTTTTTAATTACTATCCATATTCATTGTTGTAAACCCTAAAACAAATCCTCCATTAACCTACAAAAGAGAGATAAAAACCCTCTAACCACCGCAAAAAGACTAGAAAAACCAACAAAGAAATGAGGAACAATAGTGATAAATGGAAAATAACATAAATAAGATCCATAGTGGGAATAAATGAAATAATGGAGAAGGAACATAAGGAATTCCTAGTTGCAATATTCATGGTATTTTTATGCATCCATGTCTATTTTTGTTTAAACTTGTCATATAACCACCTCCTCTAACGGGTCTCTCATGTGAAATGTAAAAATGAAACAACCCTAGATTTACCCTCATTTTAAGAGTTGTATTGTAGTTTTTTCACCTCTCTTAACATGTTTTTTTTTAATATTCTGAAAGGCTTCAATGTATTAGGGGTGCTCTATGACCAACTTGGAGCATTAGTGCTCCTAGGCTAAAATGGACAACATGTGATCCTCTAAAACACTGGAGCATTGGTCCTCTAATACCATTAGCAAATATCACCTTATAGCTCAAATAAATCATGTGAACATGTAAATAAAGGAAAGTGAAAATCCCTTTGGAAATTAACCCATTATGTGCAAAACTACACCCCTTTCTTATCCAAACTCACTTGTTAATTACTATTCATATTCATTGGTGTAAACCCTAAAACAAATCCTCCATTAACCTACAAAAGAGAGATAGAAACCCTCTAACCACTGCAAAAAAAATAGCAAAACCAACAATGAACAATAGTGAGAAATGGAAAATAACATAAATAAGATCCATAATGGGGATAAATGAAATAATAGAGAAGGAAAATAAGGAATTCTTGGTTGCAATATTCTTGGTCTTTTTATGCATCCATGTCTATTTTTATTTAATTTTTTCATATAACCACTTTCTCTAACTTGTCTCTCATGTGAAATGTAGAAATTAAACAACCCTAAATTTACCCTCTTTTTAAGAGCCATATTGTAGTTTTTTCACCTCTCTTAATATTTGTTTTTTTCAATATTCTTAAAGGCTTCGATGTATTAGGGGCTCTCTATGACCAAATTGGAGCACTAGTGCTCCTAGGCTAAAATGGACAACGTGTGATCCTCTAACAAATTAGAGCATTAGTAATCTAATACCATTATCAAATATCACCACATAGCTCAAATAAATCATATGAACATGTAAATAAAGGAAAGTGAAAATCCATTTGGACATGAACCCATTATGCACAAAACTACACCCCTTTCTTATCCAAACTCACTTGTTAATTACTATCCATATTCATTGTTGTAAGCCCTAAAACAAATCCTCCATTAAAATACAAAAGAGAAATAAAAACCCTCTAACCACCGCAAAAAAAACTAGCAAAACCAACAATGAAATGAATAACAATAGTGAGAAATTGAAAATAACATAAATAAGATCCATAATGGGGATAAATGAAATAATGGAGAAGGAAAGTAAGAAATTCATGGTTGAAATATTCTTGGTCTTTTTATACATCCATGTCTATTTTTATTTAATCTTGTCATATAACGACCTCCTCTAACTCATCTCTTGTGTGAAATGTAGAAATGAAACAACCCTAGATTTACCCTCATTTTAAGAGCCATATAATGGTTTTTTCACCTCTCTTAATATTCTGTTTTTTAATATTCTCAGAGGCTTCGATATATTAGGGGTCCTCTATGACCAAATTGAAGCACTAGTAATCCTAGGCTAAAATGGAAAACATGTGATCCTCTAACAAACTAGATCATTTGTACTCTAATACCATTAACAAAGATCACCACATAGCTCAAATAAATCATGTGAACATGTAAATAAAGTGAAGTGAAAATCCCTTTGGACATGAACCCATTATGCACAAAACTACACCCCTTTCTTATCCAAACTCACTTTTTAATTACTATCCATATTCATTGTTGTAAACCCTAAACAAAATCCCCCATTAACCTACCAAAAAGATATAAAAACCCTCTAACCACCGCAAAAAAAAAAAAAAAAACTAGCAAAACCAACAATAAAATGAGGAACAATAGTGAGAAATGGAAAATAACATAAATAAGATCCATAATGGGGATGAATGAAATAATGGAGAAGGAAAATAAGGAATTATTGGTTGCAATGTTCTTGGTCTTTTTATGCATCCATGTCTATTTTTATTTAATCTTGTCATATAACGACCTCCTCTAACTCGTCTCTTGTGTGAAATGTAGAAATGAAACAACCCTAGATTTACCCTCATTTTAAGAGSCATATAATGGTTTTTTCACCTCTCTTAATATKMTTTTTTTTTTAATATTCTYARAGGCTTCGATRTATTAGGGGTCCTCTATGACCAAATTGGAGCACTAGTAATCCTAGGCTAAAATGGAAAACATGTGATCCTCTAACAAACTAGATCAWTTGTACTCTAATACCATTAGCAAAKATYACCACATAGCTMAAATAAATCATGTGAACATGTAAATAAAGTGAAGTGAAAATCCCTTTGGACATGAACCCATTATGCACAAAACTACACCCCTTTCTTATCCAAACTCACTTGTTAATTACTATCCATATTCATTGTTGTAAACCCTAAAAAATATCCCCCATTAACCTACAAAAGAGATATAAAAACCCTCTAACCACCACAAAAAAAAAACTAGCAAAACCAACAATGAAATGAGAAACAATAGTGAGAAATGGAAAATAACATAAATAAGATCCATAATGGGGATAAATGAAATAATGGAGAAGGAAAATAAGGAATGATTGGTTGCAATATTCTTGGTCTTTTCATGCATCCATGTCTATTTTTATTTAATCTTGTCATATAACCACCTCCTCTAACTCGTCTCTCATTCGAAATGTAGAAATGAAACAACCCTAGATTTACCCTTGTTTTAAGACCCATATTGTAGTTTTTTCACCTCTCTTAATATATATATATATATATATATATATATATATATATATATATATATATATATATATATATATATTAATATTCTCAAAGGCTTCAATGTGTTAGGGGCACCAACACTCCCCAACCAACATGGAGCATCGTTTCTCTCCAACCATAGGGGAGCATTTGTGTTCCCTGGCCAAAGGGAAGAGTTAGTTCTCCAAGAATAGTAGGGAAGAACACTATGTAGCTAAAAGAACCCGATGAACTTGAAAACAAAGTAAGGTGAAAACCTCTTTGGTAGTACACCTATGTCATGCAAATATTTACTCCTTTCTTGGTTGAAATTTCCCCTCATTTTCTAGCCATCCTCGTTGTTGTAAAACATTAGAAAAAAAATAAACCATTAAGATACACAAGAGAGACAAAATCCTCAAACCAAAATAATAAAAATAGAAAATAGAAAAAAAAAAAAGCTAAATCATCTAGGAAATTAGAAACAATAGTGAGAAATGGAAAATAACATAAATGAAATCAATAATGGGGAGAAATGGAATAATGAAGAGGTAAAATAAGGGTTACTCTTCTATCACCCTTGCATTCCATCTTTAACACCATTTTCTTTACCCATTTGTTTTTACTTAATCGTGTCAATGTACACATAGAATAGTACCAATGATGGTGTCTAATATTAACTTTAGACATAGAAAACAAATATATAATTCATTGAGTCACGCTTCACATAAAACAATGGTGCAAATAAAAGAGGGAGAGAAAAACATTTAAAGTTGTGACATAAAGAAGTGGGTGGGTACTTGCTTCTTGTTACACATTTTATATCATTTGAGTACATGCATTCACATTTATAGTCTTATTAGATAGGACATGGTCACAAACCTACGTAATTTTCACATAATTGTTAAGTTATATTAGTCAATTGTTGTTTTTTAACTAACTAATAATCTACTAGTATCATCATAGATTAAATCAACATGAGCTTACAGTCTAGTAGACATGAAGGAGTTGACAAGGCTAACTCAACATGCATTAAACTTAACTTATTTATTTATTTATTTTTAATTGAAACTGGGGAAAAAATTAATTAATCAAAAAAATTTGTAGCTAAGATAAATAACAACAATACATTACTCTTGAGAGATCAAAGATAATCAAGATTGACATCTCCTTTTCAAAAAAACATTCTTACAGAAAACTGATAACAAAAGTTATCAGTATTTAGCACTACTATAGATCTTATTAAATTTACCTATTATTAGTTAAAATTTGAAATACATAAACTAACTTGAAAATGTTTCAACTAGAAACCTCTTCCATTCCTTGTGCAGATTCCTCTAGTTCGAGGTCACCTATTTCTAGGGCTTCAAAAAGTTGTTGAGTAGTGTCTTCTTCCATGAGTTCCCCTTTCTCTGCAATGTCCGTGTTGATGTAATTACAAGCACTTGAAATCCCATTTTCTCTCAGTTGTGTGATCCTTAAAATAACACATTCCTCTTCCAATTGTCTTACTATGTGATTTAGATGAGCCATGATCCCCAGGATAGATGAAAAATAAGAGGTTACTTGGTGCTTGTTGTCCTGAATTTTCACTATGGCCATGCAAAGAGTGTCCCTATTATCCTTTTAGCAATTCCTCATGTACTTGCAAAATTCTCTTTATGTCTTGAAAATCCATGATTGCCTCAATAAAATCAGCTATACAATATTGAGAAAGGGTGAGGAACTGAAAGGAGCTGGTCCAAATTAACCCATAAAATACCTCTAAGAAATTAAAATTCCTAGACCAAACAAGGCTTACTCCAATACACTTTCTCAGGAACAAAGAACAAATTGTTTCCAACAAGAATCTAGTACACTAGAGGGAAGAGTGCACAAATATCTAGAGAAATATCAAACAATATCAAGCCATGAACAAAGTTCACACCAACCTAAACTTGAATTCAAAAGAAAAGGACAGAGGTGAAACAAAAGATGAAAATTACAACCTGATACATGTGCTTGACCTCGGAAAAGATGGAAAAAAAGCATTGGGATTCAAAGTGAATAATTATCTCCCTCCCCTAAAAACACCTCATTTGAAGGCTATTATACCACCTGCATTGTGCACTATACCTCAAATGAATTCAATTACACCCAACACATGTGATTTGAACATGCATGAATGTACGAAGTTTCTATTCATGTTTATGGAGGGTCTTGGGCATGGAAATCCCTCATGTTGTACATGTGGCCTCATAAATTTGAAGTACTAGGTGGTGGTTGATTCAATGTTCTAAGGTGGTGAATTATTCAATGTTCTAAGGTATAGATTTATAATAGCTTGAACCATCGAGCCTTAACAACCAATTTTTCTCTCTTGTAGATTCATTGGCCAACTGGTTGGATTCCACATTTTGTTCTGTCAAGACCTAGAGGAATTTGATTTTGTGAAATTGAGCCACTTTTTTCTCTATTTTGAATAGGATCAAGGAAAGATTACATTTGTTTGACTTGGTAACTTTGTGCATAGATTGAGTAACAACTGAAGAGTCTCCAACCACAATAATGGAAAAAATTTGACGAGCTAGAGAAAATTTCAAACCTTGGAGAAGAGTGTAGGTCCCTGCTTGATTATTAGTGCAATTTTTGAGACTCCAATCGTATTTCAATTCATTTCTCCTTCAGGATCATGAAGGGTCCCCTCGCACCTTCTACCCCTAATAAACTTAACATATTTTTACCAATTACATGCATGTTTGTTAATGTTTATGTTAATTTAATCATGTTATACCTATAATGTTGTTTCTAACATTAGCTTCAACTTAACACAACTATTAACAAAATCACAATAATTAACAACAAAAAACATGAACATAAATATTTATAGTGTGAACCCAAGTGTTGAAAGAAAACTCACTCTTCAACATGATCCAAATATTTTACTATCTCAAATGTGTTACAAGAAGGCCATATTTATGATTTTTCCCATGATCACTTGATTCAATAATTGTTCTAGTAACATGCCAACTTCAAAACAAATACCAACTATAATAACACCATCCACCTCTTCGTGACTTCTAAGTGTCCTTACATAGAGATCAAACACCACAAATAACTTTCCCCCAAGTTCATGTTAAATGTCTTCCACAAAGTTGGTATGTTCAACCTTGATCATTAGTGTTACGAGAAAAATCTCTCTATGGCTAGGGGTAAACCACAATAGATGGGAATGACTCCAGAAATCAAATCTAATCTTAGATATTCTATATAAACAAATATGCTCGCAAGACAAGATAAAAGGCCTACTTCATCCAGATGCTCAATGAAGTCCATCATTGAGCACTTGACTCAAAGAAATAAACCTGCAACTTGTCCTCAACAACCAAGAAACACAAGCATATGGTGATAATATATAATGCTAGCACATTCAATAGCATAATCCATCAACCATAAAAAATATTCCCATGGAATAACAATTCAAATATTTTCAAGATATTAATTGGATGAGAAAAGAGTATTTATATTAAAATGTAATAAGCAGAAGTGAATGAATTACAAAATTTTGTGTCAGCACGGTTCGGAACCAAGAAACTAAGTCCCTTCAAGTTGGGCCTCCACCACTTCAATCCTCCACCAAAGGAAATCTCATATAATAGAGACAATGAGGTTCTCAATCATGTAGGGAACAACTTGGGGGCTGAACAATGTGTTCAGACTTAAAAGGACAAAGGGATGCAGACTCAATATGAAGTGAATAATTTCTCCAGAGTAACTTTGCTCTCAAAGTTGAATTCATCTCCTCTTTTCCATAGCTCGGATTTGGCCCATTTGTAGCCTTCAAGTGGAACTCAAGGGTCGATTCAAAACATTTCCAATATATGGAAGGTCAAGGATCATGGATCTCCTGACGTGACATGGAAACCCAACACCATTTTTTAATTTTGGGCACAAATCTTGATGTATGTCGTTTGTAGTGGTGAAACCTACATATACGCATGTTGTACTATAGGTAGGGCACATATATGTGGAAAAATAATGTTTTTAGCTCTGGAATTTACAAAAAGGGACTTCAAGTCTACATAGGGAAATCGAAAAAGGCCTTATGCACAAGTTTTTATAGGGTGAGGCAAATCTTGCTATAGAAGATGCCCCCTATTGTGTGAGGTCAAAGGAGTATCTGCGATGGCCAAAATACATTATAATACCTAGAAGTGGAGTAATGGGGACCGAACTAGAAGGACTAGTTGCTCATTACAATCTGTATTGAGTTTTCACACATGGCTACCAATTTGAATTACATTGCAGATCCATGTGAAAATATACCAAACAGTTGTCCATGGCCATGAATAGGAAATAAAATGGTGGCTACATGCCAAAGGTTGTCATAGTCATGAACAAGGTCTAGTAAAACCAGTCTCAAAATCAATTTGAAGATATATGTATACAATGGAGTACAATCTAATCTCCCATGATCACTGAATTCACATAGGTACTGGTCCAATGAAAGGTAGCAAAAATTCAGGAAAGATGCGACTATGAAATGATGTCTTCAAGTCTTCTACACAATCCGCCAAAGGTGCAAGTATACATCATGTAAAGAAAGGAGTTGAGGTCAAACACAATGAGACTTCGTTTGATTACCGGTCATTGAGGTATACCATTAACAAACATGAGACAACCTATCGATAATGAAAGTAGGTATCAAGGCACTGAGTACATTCTTACAAATGTGAATAAAGGAGTCGGGGTTGAACACTTGAATAATCCATTGATCAAGAGACATTGATGTATTCCCAATTGTCGATGGCGAGAGAACCTACCACTAATGATTGCAAGCCTCTAGGTACTCATAGGACTCTAGGTCTCGTCTCCAGAATAGATGAGTTGAATTCGATGGAAGGAGACCCACTAAAAGAAGAGCATTAAGTCATCTCTCATCATTCAACATGAGGTACAAAGCAGGAGCTTGATGATTTGGAGGAAATTAGATGAATAACATGTTCACGAACCAATGACCCTATTCGTATTCCGCGTGTGCCAGATGTAAGAGGTACGCGAAAAAGGCCCTATGAATAACATCCAATAAGGAAAACTGCTGACAAAGGAAAGGAAACCACCAATAAGGATAATGACATCCAAGACACTGCATGAATCCCAATGTGTGAATAGATGTCTTGATGTAGAACACAAGGGAAACCACCTAGTTAGCGGCCAATGATTAAATGTCGATTGTTGGGTTCAAGGTTACCTACCAACGAGGAAAGTAGGACCAGGGTGTGCAATAGGACTACAAATTCATGTGATTTTGAGACACACTGAGGGTATGGACGACATGCAAAGTCAAGAGTTTTGAGGAATGGCCGACATGTGTTGATAGACATCCTTTGAACAAGAGCATGAGACATATGGAAGAATCTGGTAGCATAGACTCAATGATGAAACTTTGAGATGCAGGAGGAATCAATCAAAATCTCCATAGGGACTGGAAGAGTAACCAATCGGGGGAGTAAAATCTTTGTAATGAGCTAAACTTCCTAAGGTCATGCTAAACCCAAAATTTTGATGACAAGTGGACTCAAAAAATTTGTGCTCTGTTCAAAGGCAACATGACTGCTACCAATATAAGATAATATTCCCTTCCCTCCCGTATTTTTTTTGTTTTTTCATAGTCAAATGAATGTTGTGATACAGAGGAGGAAACGAGTGTTGAAAGTAAGAAAAACTAGTTCCAACAGTGGAACATACGTATGCTCAATGAAAGGAGGTGCATGCGAGAGATGGACACTCGGGGGAATGTTTCCTCCTGGGTATAGGGTGTCAAGCTGCAAAGGATATAAACAAGGCTCTGCTTGGTTGAGGATGCAAACTGTTGAGGTGAGAGTTTGATAATTCAAAAGTGAGAACCGTCAATAGACTCAATACTACAAGCAAGAGAATGATATGCAATTACAACTTAATGCCAAAAAATGTCCTATTTCATAATCTTAGTCTACTTGGTTTGTAAAAGGGATAAAATTGCACCAAAAGATGTCCTTTCAAATGAAATTTACGAGTGTGAAAGAGACAAGTTCACTCGGCAATATTTTCTCTTTTTGAGAGAGTAAAAAAAGAGCTTAAATTAGACTCACAATCTTTCAAATCCAATTAACGAGTGTGAAAGAGAAAAATTCACTTGGCAGTCTTTTCACTTTTTGAGAGAATAAAAAAAGAGCTTAAATCAGACTCGTTGGGGGTTTCTAGGTGACATGTCATGGGGAAGGCCAAGGCTCCCATGCAAGACTTATTTCAAAAGTCAGCAACCCACAGATAGCTGACACAATATTGGGAAAACCCAAATCTTTCCAAGTCGAAGAGGATAAAACACTTGCAAAGGTTACCTTATCTACAATATATCGAAGAATTCCCCTTATCTGGAAGTGTGTAGAAGAAGGAAGTCGAGGCTCTACAATATAATTCCAATCAAAGCAAACCACCCTAGGACTTGGAGGGAGTGTACTCGGAGAGAGTGGAATGCTCACTTGTGCAGAAGGTATAGAACTAGAAATGCGAAGGACATGGTATAGAAGATATAGAACTAGAACTGGAAGAGCAGGATAGATCGAAAATTGCATCGGCATGACCACTTATTTAAACATTGATTGAATAGGATGTGAGACAACAAGGTAAAGAGACGCATCACCCCCAAAAATAGGAGTGGTGTCGGTCGAAGATTGCATCGACACGACCGTTGGTTGAACAGGAGAAAGCTTCAAAAAAGAGATTAAATCAGACTTGTTGGGAAGCCAAATATGAATCAAAAACTGAAGGGCCCCCTAGTAAGGACCATGCTTCTGGTACCACAACAGTAGTAGGGCACAAATGAGTAAGGTTATCTCCTTCGCAAATCCTACAAAGGAATTTGTGATTATGTATTACACGTCTAGGCTTCTCAATCATATGAATGCCCCCATCATGACTTGTAGTGGTTGGTGACATTATCCCAACATGACTTGCAGAGGCTATTAGAAAATATCCAACATGACTAGCAGAGGTTGGTGATGAATCCCCAACATGACTAGTAGAGATTGGTGATGTATGTGTAGTGTGACTAGAAATGACTAGACTTGTGCCCCCAACATGACTTGCATCGGTTGGTTGCTAGTCTCCAACATGACTTGCAGAGTTTGTTGACCAATATCCAACATGACTAGTAGAGGTTGGTGATACAATGCCAGTATGACCTATAGTGACTAGACTTGTGGCGGCGGTGGGTTGTGGCATTTGAGACAAGGGTTCCGGGAAAGACTGGTTTTGGGAAATTGTAGGTCAAGAAGGGTTTTGGTATACACCATGGCCTTGTCCGGTAGGATAGTATCCTCCTCCATACTGATTCATAAAGGGGTTTAAGGGCATCGACACCGAGGAAGTTTCTTTCAAAGAGAAAGTGACATGAAAAGGGTTACTCATGTGAGAATATATGTTTCCCCCAGATGAAGGAACTTTGTGAAGAGGGTTTCCCATACGATAAAAATGACTCTCCCGAGATGAAACACCAGAGGATAGATGAAGTTCCACCATGGGAAAATCATTCGTAGGAACCGACATAGAGGAAGAAGGATAGATGGACAGAGTGTAATAAGTAGAATGACCGCCCATTTGAGCACTTGCTCCTGGAAAAGTGGATTCGTAGGAAGGAAGATTCCAACCTCCTACCGTAAGATTTGTTTAAGGGATATGACTCCCACCAAATGAAAAAGGGATAATAAGGAGGTAGCATGCCCCCAGACCCAAAAATAGGATTCACAGAGGATGGAAAGTGCGAAGACATGTCTGTAATACCATGAGAAAAATTATTAGAGGCCCAAGGCATTGACTCAATATCATAATTCTACATACCATTATGAAACACCGACGGATTCGTCCCCATGAAATGAGAAAAGTTCATGGGGGAGGAAGCATTAAATGAGGGAGCTAAAGGGACTCCACTATACATGATAATGAAAACTCAAGGTGCAATATAAAATCCTAAGGTCAACTAATAATCAAAGAGCACACCAAAATAAAATAAATGAAAGGCCAATATGCACACAAACAAGGTAAAGTTGTTGAAAGGGGCCTCCCTCCCTAAAGTAGGTATGCCTCTCCCAAGAGGGGCCTGAGACTCCCTGCTAAATATCAGAGGTATCAGAATCAATTATAAGGGCCCTCGTGGGATTAACAAGCAGTCGGTTAGATCCCCCAGGAGAGGTAATCCTCTATAAAGGCTATGTGTTGTCCGACCCTTATCCGACCCAGGGTACCTGCAGAATAACCCATGAAAGTAACCTATGTGGTACCTATGTCAAGAAACTAAGAAACCATGATATAACCGATGTGTAGGCAAATAGTCGTAATTCAATTCCACTGTATGGGTAGGGTAACAAATCCTAAACCTCGAAAGCATTGTCTCTCATAGAGGTAAAGGTACTAGAAAGATCCCCATATATGAATATATCCCCAGAAATATATCTGACGCTAATAAGGTATCGAGGGGATATATCTTCAACCAACCTCATGCAACCTCGTGTTTAAATCCAGTGTAAGTGAAGCCTCCTGGCATCACCAATTATACAATGTATTTCACCACTCCCTTAGTCAGACACATATGCTGATTTAATAGCCTTAGATAAGTTTACTCACAAAATCCTATTCCAGGGCTCTAAATCCTAAGCTAGTTTGTGCAACCTAGAAAAATAAAATCGTTACTAATCAATTTTAAATTATAGTGTTACTTTTAGTGGCCTTGCTTACTCCTAACTTGAATTCCCAATATGAATATGAATATGATAAATGAATATGAATACAATGCAAAGTCCTAACTTGAATTCCCAATAAATGATATGCTTTTCAAAATGAAATCCCAATTTAGTTATGCAATTCTAAATAAAATGCAATCTTTCTTTACATGTACTAAGATCAATGATAAGGACTCAAAAGATCAAAATGCCAACAATGTAAAATGCCTAATATTTTTGTATTTTCAATATAGGAGAATGAAAATGCAAGGACTAAACAACAACTTGATATAAAAACTATACTGTATGTAAAAAGAGACAAACCAAGTAGGATATCAAGAAGCAAAACACCCAACCCAAGATGCAAGGACAATCAAATGAAAAGGATGATGAGAAAGGAATTGCCCAAAAATTCAACCAAAGAAAGGTTTCATGTCATTACATAGACACTTAACAGTCATAATAGAGACCCGAGAAGACTCAACAATCATCAAAACCTACCAAAAAACCATCAAACCCAACATCCAAGAAACAAAGGGTGATGTACGCGACTGTTCAGGAGGAAAGTGCATATATACGCCTCTTGCAAAAGGACATCGCGCGTATGTATGCGAATGTCAGGAAAAAACCCATGTATATGTGTCAAAACATAGCCAGGATAAGGAGAAGGCTAAGAAACTCAGACTCAGAATGAACAGAATCTGTCAAGCAATCATAAGACAAGAAACTCAATATAAACGAGAGAACTCTAAGGAGAAAAACACTCCAAACCCTGAAAAATAAGATTCTATCCCCAATATGGTTGTCAATTCTGTTACGAGGAAAATATCTCTATGGCTAGGGGTAAACCACAACAGACGAAAATGACTGCAGAAATCAACTCTAATCTTATATATGATATATAAACAAATATGTTGGCAATACAAGATAAAATGCCTACCTCGTCCAGACGCTCAATGAAGTCCATCGTTGAGCACTTGACTCAAAGTAATACACCTACAACTTGTCCTCAACAACCAAGAAACACAAGCATATGGCGATAATATATAATGTTAGCACATTCAATAGCATAATCCATCAACATTCATAAAAAATACACCCATGGAATAACAATTCAAATATTTGCAATATATTAATTGGACGAGAAAAGAGTATTTCTATTAAAATGTAATCAACAGAAGTGAATGAATTACAAACTTCAGTGTCGGCACGGTTCGAGACCGACAAACTAAGTCCCTTCCAGCTAGGCCTCCACCACTTCAATCCTCCACCAAAGGCAAGCTCATATAAGAGAGACAATGAGGTTCTCAATCATGTAGGGAAGAGATTGGGGGTTGAACAATGTGTTCAGACTTAAAAGGAAAAAGTGATGCAGACTCAATATGAAGTGAATAATTTCTCCAGAGTAACTTTGCTCTCAAAGTTGAATTCTTCTCCTCTTTTCCATAGCTCAGATTTGACCCATTTGTAGCCTTCAAGTGGAACTCAAGGGTCGATTCAGAACGTTTCCAGTATATGGAAGGTCAAGGATCATGGACCACGTGACATGACATGGAAACCCGACACCATTTTTTAATTTTGGGCACAAATCTCAATGTACGTGGGTTGTAGTGGTGCAACCTACGTATACGCATGGTGTAATATAGGTAGGGCACGTATATGTGGAAAAATATTTTTTTTATCTCTGGGATTTGCAAAAAGGGACTTCAAGTCTGCATAGGGAAATGGAAAAAGGCCTTCTATGCAATTTTGCATAGGGTGAGGCAAATCTTGTTATAACAATGAGCTTAACTGTCGATTATCCTAATTCCACCCACCAATGTAACTAATTAACTAATTCATTATATGCATTCCAAATTCAAATTTGATCATTGTACATGAGTCGATTGTCAATGAATGGTCACAAACTATCACTAAATATTTCCATAAATACAACCCAATGGAAACTAATTAACTTACACAAGTGTACACTTATAGACACATGGACACCTGCAGACACATAAATCCATGGACCATGTACAAAGGACAAAATCCCATGAAACACTCATTTGACCCCTAAAGTGAGTCATAGCCAATTGGCTATGCTTTCCAACACAATATCCCAATGTTACAAAGAAGTGTGTTAAAACTAAAGTCCCCATTCTACAATTGAAAAAGTCTTGAAATTTCTTATCCTTATCCAACTTTGTGTCTTCAAATTATCTATAGATTTCTTCAAAACTAGTTACAATGTTTTTTCCTTTGACTTCTATGTCCCATTTTTATGTCTCCATCCACTATTCAATACATTGTGTTTGTCTTATGATCTAATGTACTCTCTAATCTTCAATACTTTGTCTATTCTGAAGGCATGCTCTTAATGACCACAAACAATTATTAGTGGGGTCAAGGGATTGAAAAACCCATTGAAACCTCCCTATGTCATTGTACGGTGGATCAAGGGTAGCACCCTATATGCCAACAAAGTTTAAACAATGTCCTACCCAATTTAATGCCTCTTCCTTATTTCATTTCTTGTCTTTCACAACACAATCCTTGGTATTGGTTGAATTGGAAAAGGCACAGGATAAGCATTATGTTGTCCAATATTATGTTGATATCTTCAATATTTCTAAAGCTACATGTCCTCTTCAAGGGAACATATTATTCTATAGGGTTTTCCTCTAACCAAATGGACAACTTGAGTAAGAAATATCTTCACAAGTGTATTCAAAAAAGACAAAGGATAAATGTCCTTTTGTACAATTTGTTTCTAGTTTTTTTTCTGTACTATGTCCATTTATTGTCCTAGCTTGAGGTTATCATCACAATTTTAATAATTGTTTTCTACTTCTTTGTTAATTTCTTTATTTTCTTTCATGACACAATCCTTGGCCTTCATTAAATTGGGAAATCCATAGGACAAGAAACTTGTTGTCAAATATGGTGATATTATCATCAATATTTCCAAAGCTACATGTCCTCTGCTAGGGAACGTCTTCTGCAATAAGCTTTTTCTCTAATCAAATAGAAAAAATTGGGATAGAAATATCTTCACAAGTGAATTCGAAAAACACAAAGGAAAAATGTCCTTTTGTACAATCTGAATCTAGTCTTTTACTATATTATGTCCACTTATTGTCCTCGCTTGAGTTCACCATCACAATTATAACAAGACAACAGAAGTGATTTGTGTCAAAATACCAAACAAAAAACATGTATAAAATATAAACATACACACACAATATCAAATACATCATATCACATATCATATTAAACACATTGTATAAATGGAACCCATGGAATCCTTTCGGGTCTCAACTTGTAAGGTACCAAAAGGAAATATGTAGAGCAGTAGCATAATTACTATCACAATAATTAGTAGAAAAAAATGAAATGGTAAGAATAATGACACTATGGATACAAAAGATGTTACCTTTATTATCTAGGGAACAATGTTCACTTGCCTCTTCAAGGGGTAACCTCCAACAAAGTAGAGCTTGAGAACAAATGATTAAGCAAGACAATATTTTCAATTCTTTCTACCTCTCTATATATTATTTCTATCTTCTTGATAACATTCTAGA
>ML865915.1:9720-21782 GCA_009831015.1 Picea engelmannii | reverse complement strand
AAAAAAAAAATGATAAACCATGTCAAGAATAGTGAGGATAGTTCAAAATTTTATTCTAATCCCTAAAAGGGAAGTTCTCTTGAGAAACAATTCTCTCTTTAAAAAAAAGAAGGAAATCTTGATAGAGGGTGAAAATGAGATAAGAACAATATTTTATAATTGCCTTCAAAAGACTTATATCTCGATAGGTTTCCAAAGAGATAAAGTATGAGGCTAAAGATGATAAATCAAATGGTTTCCTTACTCATGATAAATACAGGTACACGAGATATTCAATTCATTATAAACATGGCCAATGATAAATATATAGGGATGGTTGGTCTCATTTGTGAAGTTTAAGATAATTTGTGATTGTCATTTGTAACGATTTGCTACAAATGTGTAACAGATCTTTAAAGGTTGCTATATATGATAACATATTAATATCACATGTATTAAGATTATCCAAAAAATATTGAACATGAAATATGTAGGTGATCTGAATTGGATCCTTGTCTAAATTATTTTGTAAGATTGTAATAAACATGAAAATTGTTTTTTTATTACATTTTGTCTTTTTGGAAAAAAGGGAAGTGGAAACGAACAACTATGACTTCGAAAGGAAGTCCACTAAAACAATGAGGGTTGCAACGAAGAGGGAAATTGAGGTATATGCAAGGAGAAATAGGGGAGAACAATAGCATAAATGGAAGCTCGAAGAAGACAACCTGATCGAAGTTCGATGGATGAAGGTGTTGAAACATATATATTTTTCTAAAAACTTAGACTAAAAATAATTTTTATTTTTGTTCAAATAAAAATCATGAAAATTCACTTATATAATCACCGTCGAAATGAAGTCTTCCGATCAATCCAAAGGTTTACAAGTCTTAGAATATTATGGAGCCACATTTTTAATTAATGAATCAATCTATATAAAGGTTTGCTTTTGAAATTTTGGGAGTCGGGGTTTTGCGAAATGCGAAGGTTTGATATTGAGCATCCTCGAAGTCCCGATACCTGAACTCACGAAAGTTTTAAATGTTAATTCGGGTTCATTAACATTTAAGTAATATTAACAAAGAGTAAATCTCGTCGTGACTTCGCGATTCAGGATGCTCTCACATATAAAGGCTTTGAAGTCCCGATACCAGAAACCCTGACATTTAAAAAAAAACTAATCGCGATTAATCAAGACTGTTAAGTATGATTATAGTTAATTAAAGCACATTGTGACTTCACGTTTCGTAAGTCTTAGTTTAAACTGCTTTAAAGATTCCCGATACCCGAAACCCCGAAACTTGATTAAGTGTTAGATATGATTAATTAAGGTAATAAATGAAGATTGCTCAAAATTAAGTCGGATACATTCAAATTTTGTGCTTTTCCAGAGATATCGACCATAAATGACATTAAGGGAAATGATTCCAAATACGATCATATTTTAACGCCCAAATCTTTTTATTAAAGGAATTAAACGCGTTGTCAGTGAAGATATACACATGGTTTATGTCTTTAAGGAAAAAATGATTTTTAGTTCTGAATCAATTTCTTGTTTTCTTAGAGTTGGCTTAGCGAAATAACTGGTTTTCTACATTCTCATTATTTGTAACAGGTAACAAAACTCCGAATTTGATATCATGGCTCCACAGAAATCACCTAAAGTAGTTGGTGAAAGTTCTGGCCAGAACACAAAGGTTATTTCTGATACTTCACCCATAAGTATAAGCACAACTAAAACCTAGATGTATGTGTTCAATACCATACAATAAAAAGTGGTAAACTGTCCCGATGACTCAAGCGATAATGAAAAGGATAACTTATCTACCAAATATAAGATTATCGCTCAAGCATAACTGCATAAGATAGCAACCAGGCCAAGGATTTTACCTTACACCGACATGATTAAATGGGCGCTGGATCATGTAGATATCCCGACTCGAATGATATTCAACTCTCAAAAAGTAGCTGTTGGGTCTTTTCGACCAGAACACATAAATGTCATGTATAAATTGTCTACAACATCAAACTTCGTTTATAACACCAGTTTTCTTGTGAATTTTAATAATAAGGAGTGTGATTAGTTTGGAAAGAGTCTCTCCGACCTGATCAAAGACTGGTGTTCATGCCCCAAAAATTTCAGAGCTGAGTATCACGACGTATATTCCATATCATCGCTTGAACCACAGTTCATGTATATAACCATGATGATGTGAAGAATTTATGGAAAAGAAAACACTACCCATTTCTTCCTACCATGGTTTCCCATTATTCATTCGGTGGTGGAAGGATTTTGTTTTGACTGGGCAAAGATATTGTCAGATAATTTGGCTAGCGAAATCTCAGAATACCAAACGAAGAAAACCAAAGGGAAACCAACCCAATTCTTTATGTCAGCTTATGTTATGGACGCTATCTGTTTCATGACACCTTCCCTGCTGATGATTTAGAGTTGGACTCCAGACAGTGCAAAAAAAATTCATGATTACCATTCGAAGCTCTGGGAAGACAAGGCAAAAGATTTCGTTTATGAAATCTTTAACTGGGTAGTGGTGCCGATGCATATTTTTATATTTCGTCACCCACCGCCAATAATTTCAGATAAGGTTATTGTTAGCTTGGGTAAAGTGGAAGACTAGTACATAGAGGAACATTTCTCTTATATCAGAGTTTTCAGCTGCTTGGTCCCTCCATATGCATTACCGCAATTTTTACAAGACAGTCTGGTGTGCCATGAAGTTGCACGACAAACTGTACTTGGAGATATTAGCAAAGAGCTAAAATCCGTGCAGAAAAAGGTATGGCCATCTTTTCCTTTGTCTATTGGTTCATTTTCCTTATTTGATTTCGGTCACTCCAGGGTGGAGGCTACAACTTTAGAAGAGATAAAGCTGGTTAGCATTGAGTTCAAGAAACACGATCCACAAAGGGTCGTGGGAAACCATATGGCTGGGTGCAATCTTAAAAAATATGAACATGAAGAGTCCCCTCATGATGAAATTTTCTGAGGGGTAAGATCTTACCAAGAAGTTCTGAGCCGAGTGTGAGCTCTACTACTTGGTGAAATGGCTTAGTTTTACAATTTCCAAAAACACTGGAGAAGCGGCCTACCCAAAGTATTACAAGAGAAAAGCCTAAAATCTCCAGATACACAAGAAGCAGAGACCCAAAATCCAGAAGTCAGAAGCTCTACCAAACAAGAAACCCTAGAAAATTAGGAGAAAGTTGAGGTCTCGACTCAGAAGGGAAGTATCCCAAAGACAAAAATACTAGACAACCAGGGAAAAGATAAAAAAGAGACAATAATAAAGAACAGATAAGATAAACTGTCGTCTTTGCTTGAGAAATCAACCACTGAAGAAGCTGGGAAAAAGTTTTCCACATAAATCGACAACCCCATTGAGGTTATCACACCATTACAGTTCATCAGAGGAAACCCTAATACAAAGTCAATGTTCATAAGCTATTTCACACCTATATCTATCGAGGAGATACCTCCCACCGAGTTCTTCTTCAGTAAGAAAATAAAGGCCGTGGTGAAGAAAGAAATGCATATGATAGAGGGTGCAATGGTAAAAAAGAACAGAGTATTATTAGATGGGAAAAATTTGGAAGAAGAATATTTTTCTACAGAGGTGGCAGGTTCTTTAGGAGATTTTGCAACGAAAAACTTATCTTCTGTTGATAATCTAAAAGAAAGGCTAAGTTAGAGGAATCAGTTGATAAATCAACTACGAGATCAAATAAGGAATGTAAAGAATAATGTCAAAAGCAAGGTCAACAAATGACTTGAACAGGCTAGAGCCAAAGACAGGCAAGAGATTCAACAACTTAAATATGATCTTTAAGAAGTACACAAGACTACTCAAGCAAGCCAAGGGTAGGTCATCCAACAAGAATAATTATTAAGGCAGCTGCAAGCTAAATTGAGTTCTACTGAAAGCCAGGTTGTAAATATAGCAGTGTTTCAAGCCCAACCATTGGAAGTGCATTAGAAGCTGGAAGCAATACAAAAAATCCTGTTCTCTAAGGTAGGGACCATCCAAGATTATTTTCAGGAGCTGAGTCAATCATTAGATAATATTGGTTTCAGAGAAAAAGAGGATACTGTAGCCCGAACCACCTTTCAAAAGGTAGTCGTATCTTCGTCTAGGGAAGAGGTACCAACAACTCCCAGATTAACTATCACAAAACAAATCAGGGGTGATATCATACTAAAGGCATGGGAGGCCAATATAGCCGAGAGTAAGAAAATGGCCAAAGAAATAAAGGAAGAGTGTGAAGAGGCTTTTGATTTGCTAGATAAAAAATCACTAGGCATTGGAAAGGACAATTATGCTAGAGTATTAGGGAAAATAAATGTTATAAATCATCAATTGGACATCAACGAAAGCTTAAATGAAGCTCATATTGAAATTTTATAGTTGAAGCAGGTTGACGTCGCTCAAATGGATAGATGGTTGGTAAAGCCAAATCTACAGTTGCAATCAACAAGTTTTGAAGGTAAAAGGATTGAAGACAGGTTACCGAAATTACAGAGAAAGCTGTATCTTTTTGAGGCAAAGGATGTGACAGAGCCTTCTGGAATTTTAGTACAATTTCTAAGCAAGTGCGTCGAGTGTCTCAAGCCAGGTGAAGGAAGTACTTCAAATAAATAATGAAGTAATACATGCATGCTCATTCTACCAATATGAGAAAGAGATAGAAAGGAAAGAAGTGGAACGATTCAAGTTTTTATTTCGTAACCGTTAATATCTAGGAGTAAGGAAAATTCCAACCGGCTAGGGTTGGTAACCTTTTGTATAAATATAATTTCAAAAGATAGAGAGAAGGATTTTTCCTGGCCAATTGTAACAGAGAGATCTCTCCTTTTCGAGAACTAAGACAAATGCAAACCAAAGACTCCATATTTCGTCAATCTTGAGTTATGTGTTCTTTTATTCTTTCGTATTTCAACATATTTATTTATATGTCTTTGATGAATGCTTAATCACAACTTAGTACAACATCTACTGTGGTTATATGTTTATTTGGTTATCTGATTGTTTAAAGATTTTCCTCTGTATTTTCTATTAGCAAATACAAGACCTGTGAATTAGTTAGATTGCCACACTTTATGCTTCATTAAAGGTTTCACATCCATTTTTCTTCTTCTGTATCAGAGTGAGATTCTTCTGTGATTGATGCCTCACTTTGTTAACAACTTTATGTTTTTATTTCATCACATTCATTATTTTCAAATTTGACTCAGACATGGAAAACGACCTCTGAATTGTTATACTATTAATTCAATTTTAGGAATTTTTCTCATATAATTGAAGACAAGAGAAAACAAACATAAAAACAACAGATCTTTTAACTTTCTTTCCTCCATGACTGTACCTGTTGCAAGACAACCTAATATAGAACCCGACCTCACAGATCAGACTAGCATTGCTTTAACCTTGTTTAATACCATCTTAGAAACCGCTAACAACCTTTCTTTTCATATTTTAAACTTTCTTTATTTTTCGGATGCCTTGACATTATACTTTGAAGTCTTAAGTATAAACTCAAGAACAACATCTTTTTGGCGCCGTTGTCGGGGAATGAAGAAACAAAGTTAATTTTACCCGGGAAGAACGACATTGACAATTTTTTTCTTTGATAGTGAACAAAGATCGAACACTTTATAAGGCTATTTTAATCTTTCACTTGGTGACTCCACGATTAATAAACTGGCTTCTAATCGAAAGAATACTAGAAAAAATCCAAACGATAAACAAACCTCCATTGTATACGATCTTGAAAAACTTTTGAAAACAAGAAGATACCTTAAACAAAATGCTTCATCAACGAGTAAGATTTATCAATCCAAATCCACATAGTCAAATACTAAGGATCTACTTGAAAATTCGAATACCCAACTCCTTTTTAGAGAAACATCCATCAATAGAAATGAAACTCTAGAACCTGAGTTGGTGTTACCCGATTTTAAAACCGAAACTTTTCCAACTGTCTCCTTTACCAATAGAGGTAAAATATCTATCTCACTTCCCGCCTCGATTGGCATTTGAAAAGTTCCATAAATCCAGTCTACAACCTCTCAGAATTCAGAAGAATATATTGTATACAGTAACTCGACTCCTGTTGGTTCTCCTTTGTACACATCCTCTGAGTTCGAAGAAACCAGTCCTCTTTTTCCAGTTCCCTATTTTTCAAATTTCCTGTCTCCTAATGGTCAGTTCTTTGAAAACGTTTTTTCTTTATCCAAACGTAATGGAAAGGTCACCACATATCCTTAAAAGTATTCTCTATAATCTCCAAGTTTCACCCTCTAAATTATCAATGGGTTCGGTCGGAGGAGGTGGTGTTTCCAGGGGAGGAAGGGGCGGTCAAGTACCACCTCCACCTCCTAGAATCTTTGCCAAAGTAGCTGCTAGGTATGCCCCTTTGGTCCTCCCAATCCCTCTCCATGATCTACCTGAAAATTATATGAAAAATCTGCCTAAGTTTACTAGAGAGGGAGATTTAACTGCTACCGAACACATCAATTTCTTTGACCAATTTGCTGATATCCTTGGCCTCGAGCACGAAGACGTTTACTCGAGGCTTCTCATTCAAACTTTCGAAGGTCAGGTAAGAACCTGGTTCTGAGGACTCCCAACAGGGTCCATAGGATCATATGATGAGTTACAAAATGTCTTTATTAGACAATGGGGAGAAAGGAAAGATCATCTCTATTATCTAACCGAGTTTGGGGCTCTGAGAAAGAAAAATTTAGAACCAGTTCTTGAGTTTCGCTGGGGATTTTGATCCAGATTTTGCTCTACTGTTGAGAGAAAGGAGATATGTTGATCTCACTAAAATGCAGGATGACACTCTATAAATCGAATCAAACATGTTGGCATCGGGAAAATTAAAAACAAAATTTGAAACAGAAAATAAAGAAACTAGACGGTACAGAGAACAAGAAAGACCCTCTGGATCTGGGAGGTCTTCAGAAGATAACATGGATGACATCGCGATAATAATTAAAGAATTTTCGAATAAAATCTCAAGAATGGAATTAGATCAATTGAAGAATGATCAATTCCCTAGAAATGATTTTAGAAGGAATCCTAACCCTCAAATACAACAAAGACAAATTAAGAATGAAGATCAAAAGATTCAAGCCCCCTTCAAAAATGAAAATTATAGGGGGAGAAGACATGCAAAATTTTGAGGAGTTAGAAGAAGATATAAATAATATTGGCGATGATTATCAAGAACCTTATTTGACGAGACAAGATTATGAAAAATACTTAAATATGGAATACAGGTCTGAAAATGACGAGAATAGAAATATTTCATCTTATCAAGGAATCATTGATAATATAATGTCCAAAATCCAACAAAAGTACAATCTAAGGCCTAGAAACAGGAATATCACAACCGCCCCATCGAAGAAAATTCTGTCGAGAGGGGAAATAAATGAGGCTACTTCAAAAGATGATGAAAAACAGACTGTTAAAACCAATATTGTTGACACACAGTCTACCAAAACAAAGCCTAGAGAAACACCAGTTATTAACACAAGTAAAGTAGAGGTTACTGTGGCTGAAACAAAAACATCACAAATAAATAAGACTGAAAAGAAGGGAATATAAGCCCAAACCATAGAAGTTGATAAAACAATGAGAAATTTCAGTCTAGAAAATGAAATTAATAAAATCAAAATTCCTATACCTCTGGTTGAACTGGCAAAAAACCCAGTGTACAGAAAGAAAATTGCTAAAATAATTATTTTTTCAGACAATGAAAGTCAGGCTGATGTTATAAACTTAGAAGATGATAAGCCTAATATAATTTTTGGTCCACATTTCGAAGGTGCCAGAGATACCGTCACCCCTTTCTATATCACACTAACTGTGCACGATCACCTACTTCACAATTGCATGTTGGATTCTGGAGCCTCTCACAATGTAATTCCTAAAGCCATTATGGATAGACTTGGTCTCAAAATCACTCGACCATATGGAGACTTGTATTCTTTCGATTTGAGAAAGGTTAAATGTGTAGGCATGATAAAATATTTAGTAGTCAATCTTGCACAGATTCCTGTTAAAAGCATTCTAATGGATGTGGTTGTAGTTGACATACCCCCAAAGTATGGCATGCTGTTATCCAGGTCTTGGGGCACCAAACTTGGAGGATCCCTCCAACTCGACATGACTTACGCCACAATCCTGATCTTCAGAGGATAGTTCACACACTTGTACAAAGAAACAAGGTTGGCGTTTACGGTAAGTGATCCTCTGAACCCAAATAAATATCCTATTTACATTGCCGATCAGGATTTAGGGAATTGTATTTTGTCTATTGATGATGATTTAGATGTATGTATAGAAAAAGAAAAAGAAGAAAACATAAGTAAATATGTATATAGTTCCAGAGCTTGGAAAATGCATTTTGATTGTGCTTGATCTTGTGATGGAGCAAGAGCTTGAGTACTATTTGTAGCACCCGACGATGAGTTCATCATTCCTTTTTATTACCAATTACAGTGGGACATAGATTATACTAACAATGTTTGTGAACATGAGGCCCTAGTCTTAGGATTAGAAGATGCTAGAAAATTAAATATTAAGAACTTAGAAGTCTACGGTGAAACTGAAATGATCATAAAACAGATTAATCGTCAATACCAGGCTAAGCACCCAAGGTTGATATCTTATAGGAACTGCGCCTGGGATCTAATCGATAATTTTTTCTCATCGGTTAATGTTCATTATATCCCTAGAACCGAGAATCAACAGGCAGATTCATTGGCTAAAGCGGCCTCAACTTTTGTGCCTCCAACGGTTTTCAAACTTAAATACCATATAGAGATGAGACATAGACCTTCCATACGGAATAACATACAACATTGGTAGGTTTTTGAGGATGATGAAAAAATCAGGAAATTTTTAGAAATGGTGGATGAATTTGCCGAAACACATGTCGACCAAGAAAATCAAAATCATCCCGCTTGGATCATGCAGGAAGGGGAAGATTGTCAAGAGTTTCAATATAAGATTGCTAATCATTGTATGCTTATTTTGAAAAATAATCAGATCCCCAAAGGCCCGATCCCCTTAGAGAGGTTATTTAATCATGACAACATTCCTTTGAAGTCCACCTTACAACCTCAACCATAAAAGATTGAAGATTGCGATATAGGCACCAAAGAAAATCATAGGTTGGTAAAATTATCTAAGTACCTTCCTTCTGAAATAAAAAGTAAGTATGTTGAGTTTCTTAGACAGTATAAATATGTTTTTGCTTGGTACTATGATGAATTAAGAACTTATGACACCACTATAATGGAACACAAAATTCCTCTGAGACAAGGTGTCAAACCTTTCAGACAAAAACTCAAACAGATTAACCCTATTTTGCTGCCTGTGATAGAGAAAGAAGTAAAGAAGATTTTGGACGCCAAGATCATTGTCCCACTCAGATACTTTGAGTGGGTAGCTAATTTAGTTCCAGTAAAACGGTGAAATCAGACTATGTGTAGATTTCAGGATTCTAAACAGATCATCACTCAAAGACAATTATCCATTGCCTAAAATGGATCAAGTTTTAGAGAAAGTAGTAGGAGCTAACATAGTGTCTATGATTGATGTCTTTTCAAGATACAATCAAATTGCAGTCCATCAAGACAATAAAGAGAAAACTGCATTCACTACTCCTTGGGGTACCTTTATGTATGACAAAATGCCTTTCAGTTTAATGAATGCAAGAGTAACTTTCCAACGAGATATGGACATCGCCTTCGTTGGTGAAAGAGATGAGTTTGTCTTTATTTATCTTAATGATCTATCTGTTTTTTCTAAATCTGATGTAGAACATCTAGTACACCTCAAGCAAACGTTCGAAAAATGTCACAAATTTGGTTTGTCTCTGAATCTCAAGAAATCTCATTTTGCAATGCAAGAAGGTAAACTCTTGGGTCATATAGTGTCTAGGTATGGAATTAAAATTGACTAGAAAAGGATTGAAGCAATATATACTATTAATATTCCCAGGAATAGGAAAGAAATTCAATAATTTTTAAGGAAAATAATTTTTTTGAGAAGATTCATTCCAAATTTCGCCGAAATCGTAAAATTGATTACATATATGCTTAAGAAGGATAATGAGGTAAAGTGGACAAACGAGGCTAAGTGGTCATTCGAGTGCATTAAGAAGGTCATAGGTGAAGCAGCAGGACTGGCAAGTCCTGATTATTTAAAACAATTTTTTGATTTTTTCATTTGCTTATGAGCATACTATTGCAGTCGTATTGTTACAGAAGAATGATGAGGGTTTTGAGCAACCAATTGCGTTATTTAGTAAAAGTCTCAGAGATGCTGAGCTAAAATACGATATATTAGAAAATCAAGCTTACACAATGGTGAAAGCCCTCAAATATTTTAGAACCTATGTACTACATTCAAAGATCATTGCTTATGTACCTACCAGTTCTATTAAGGATATACTGGTTCAACCCGACAACGATGGAAGGAGAGGCAGATGGTTAGCCAAAATTCAGGAGTTCGACCTGGAAGTTAAACCAACTAAACTTATTAAAGGTCAGGGCTTGGATAAATTGTTGGCTGAATCAAATCTGAAAGCACTCAGAATAAATCATCTGCAAAAAAATGAAGGATTTTTAGAGATAGACGAACTCGATGTCACTGTACCCACAACTGAGATTCTAGAAAAATTCTCTTCTTCAATTTGGTACCATGACATTGTTTCTTATTTACTGACCCTTCAATGCCCCAACGACCTAACCCCATCTAAATCTAGGACATTGAAGTTACACGCTGTAAAATATTGTATTATAGATGGTCAATTGTATTGGAAGGATCCCCTAGGATTCTTACTGAGCTTGTTTAGTAGAATCTGAAACATAAAAAGTTATAAATGAATTCCATGAGGGAGTGTGTGGAGGACACCATGCTTGGAGAGAAACAACTTATAAAATATTAAGAGCCAGGTATTACTGGCCGAAATTATTCACTGATGTAAACACTAAAGTCAGAACTTGTAATCCTTGTCGGTTGTTTACAGGCAAGCAGAAAATTCCGGCATTACCTTTAGTTTCGGTTAAAACTGAAGCTCCGTTTCAACAATGGGGCCTTGATTTTATTGGATAAATCCATCCACACTCGAGTGCTCAACATAAATGGATTCTGACCGCTATAGACTATTTTACTAAATGGGTGGAAGCTATTCCTACGCGAAACGCAACAGATGCAATAGTGATCAATTTTTTGGAGGAGAATATTCTATCAAGATTTGGCTGTCCTCGAAAAATAGTTACTGATAATGCTTAGGCCTTCAAATCCATGGCCATGATAATTTTTTCCCAAAATTATAACATTGTGCTAGGACACTTGACCTACTATCCATAGGGTAATGGATTAGCTGATTCATCTAACAAAAGCCTGATCACTATAATTAAGAAAGTACTGACCCAAAATAAGAAAGCATGGCATGTACATTTAAAATATGCTTTATGGGATAACAGGATGGGCACAAAGTGGTCAATCAAAGTGTCTCCATTTCAGATGGTATATGGTACTGACATCATTTTACCCATAAATCTAGCGCTGCTAGTAATGAAGCTCTGGAAAGACTCAAAAGAAGAGCCAAATGACATTACCAGGAGGATAGATCAATTGATTGAAATTCAACAAAATAGGGCTGAAGTAAATGAAAAACTACAGAAATATCAAGATAATGTGAAATCCTTATTTGACCAAAAAGATAAAGACAGGGAATTTCTCCCTGGTGATTTGGTTCTAAAATGGGAAGCCATAAAAGAGGATGCTCAGAAACATGGTAAGTTTGATCAGATATGGTGTGGACCATACAAAATTACAGCTTCTGAGGGAAATAATGCATTTTTGTTAGAAAATCTCGACGAAAAGATTCTTAACGCCCCTATCAATGGGTGATACCTCAAGCACTTCATGCAGTAATACGTCTCCAAACTCTCATTGTACATACCAGTTTGTTTTCATGTTTTGTTGATAGTTACCCTTCTTTTGGTAAGTTTTTATTTTTACTGTAAATGCAAAAAGGTCATG
>WSFP011429803.1:0-21782 GCA_009831015.1 Picea engelmannii | reverse complement strand
TCATCGGTTATTCAACAAAGGATTGATACCCTCCTCATACTCGAAGAAGAAAGGGAGAAAGAAAAATCAAATTTCGTCGCTCATCAGCAGATAGTTAAAAGGTGATTTGACAAGCATAAGGCCAGAGAGAAGAATTTTGTAGGAGACTTAGTCCTGAAATGGGATAGGGAAAATGAACCGAAGGGAAAACATTCAAATTTTCATAATCTATGGCTCGGACCTTTCCAGGTAGTCGAGAAACTTACGGTAGGCATGTATCGGTTGCAAAATCTGAGGGGGGAACTTGACACCCTCCCGGTGAATGGCCATCCCCTAAAACAATATTTATGTTAAAAAAAATTGTCTATGTTTTCATGTTATTTTATTTTGTAGGTGTTACGTAGGCTGATTATGGAGTCCTTTATTTCTATTTTTATTTTGTGTGGTATTTTTGTGAAATAAAGTTGTGTTCCGCAAGGCATTGGTTGACCTTAATCAATATGATGTAGCAAACTCTGTTCCTGACTCATTCTTACATGCAACACAAGAATTGTTGGGCAAATTGCAGTTTTCTTAAAAGAGTTTTGTATATAATATTTTTGAATAAACAACCTTGGAAAATGATGAAGTGTCTACCTGTTGGTCTGGTAAAACCTGAAGGTAAAGATAGTAAGTTGGAAAGGACCACATGTACCTCAAGACAGAGCTAGGAAAAAATTTAACCTTAACCGTCTCATCTTGCAGATAAAAAACGTCCTCCTCTCCCACTCGCTATTGGAATCTCTGCCAAAATAAAATCAATTATATAAAATTAGCATGAGGTAGGAGAGGGTATGTAGATAATTCCTCCAGGGCTATGGACACTAGCTGGTAGTAGAGCAAGATCTGTGATGCCAGGGTGACTCCATCGGGGCTATGGATGCTCGTTGGTAGCGGAGTAACATCGCATCAATTGAATGATGATAACTAAAGGGGTTGGTGCCAATGAATGCTTTATGTGACTCTTGTCAAAAGGGGGAGTGGGTCATGGTTAAAGGGAACGAAGGTGGAATAAAGGTTGAAACCCCATAGGCAAGCCCAGATTCACGAACCGGTGGAATTTCAAACGCAAAGATAGAAGAGACTCTGATAAATAAAAAAAACCAATTAAGTTCTTTACCAAATTCTGCATCAGCTAAGCCCGAGGAAGGAACATAGATTCTTCTTTCACCCAGTAAGTCACCATTTGTTGTGCGCTCAACACAAACTAAAAGCCTTATGAAATTTTATGACTTTTTGGGTACCACTTAATTTGTTTTACTGTCTAAATGGATTTCACTTTGGGGAATGGTTTATATTTTATTTTTTTCATGACTCTTATCAATCAAGTCAGGTTTGTTTGAACTTATGAAACCTCATGTCTAAAGTAACTTGACATCCAAACTAAGAATCTGCAACTAACATTGCACCTAACGTGCTTATGTTCGGCATCGGGAAAATTCAAGCAAGTAAATTCTCCACAAAGTTACAATAGTCATCAAGCGTCGATGCACCATCGGCATTGGTATAAGATGGATTTGGTTTGCATGAGTTATCTGCCACGAAGTTTCAATAGATAGTTGATCCCCATCAGAATCAGCAAAATACGAGAAGGATAGACATTGACAAAGGATGTAAAGAAATCATCGATAGCCAATGATCGATGCGCTTTATCGGGGTCAGGGAAATCTAGAAAGGTTGAAACAATTGTTTTTGTCTACGACAAACATATCGCCGATCATCAATCCCTGATACACTTTCGGCATTGTGACTTTTTTGAGAGAGTCAATCCGAGAGAACTTGGGTAGGTTTATCGTTGATCGTCAATCATTGATAATTTTCAGCGTCAACAATATAGGATCAGGTTTTAGAATGTATATCTTAAAGAAAATCTTGATTTCGATTAACACGAGTAAATGCAGACGTCAGTCTCGAGTGCCACGTGTCTTTATCACGTAAGGGTTTCGTACAACCTAGTTTTGTCCTGAATCATATTGAGGTTCCCTGGGTCCTAGTCACACCTCCTAGTCAGCCTTACCACATCATCTCTGTATGGAAACATCGATCAGCGTCGGAGATTTTGTAAGAAGATATCAACGAAAAGTTTTCAAAGAAAAATCCTGACCCCCGACTCACCAAATAGACTAGTGAAACGATGGGATGTTTTTGGCATAAGATACGATTGGATTCTGACATTTAACAAACCAGTTAATTCTTCATCCTGCATTTGTTGCTACCTCTTGCGTCGATTGAACAACGGAAATTTGAAACCGTCCATAGGCCACATTACAACTTGCGCTCGCGCCATCAACTTGCGATCGAATTTAATTTTAAATGTCTTTGAAGATCTAGCAGAAGATTTAATGAAACTACACTCATACCCTGAATTGAATGGTTGATGCGACAAGGTAAGTTCATCCTTGCTTAAATCTCTAGAAAATTTTTGAACAATTTCATTATGTGCACATGTTTGAACTCGATAGAATCCTAAGAGGCAAGGAAAGCATCTCGAGACTGTATTGATCCCCATATTATCGAAACCAAGTTAAACAAGATGCAGAGGTATGCTTTCAAGTTTGTCAATTCAGTGATCGTAATTTATATATGCATCTGATTTCTTACACGATCTCTAAACTATGTTCTAACTGCAGGTAAAATGTCGTCGAGAAATCCAACTACCAGACACTCGTCGAGAAATCCAACTACCAGGCGCTCACCAAGAGCACCCAAGCTAAAGGAAGCTGAGACAGGTGAAGGTTCTTCTCATGGTGTAGCGAGGCAACTAGAATACACTCCCAGGGCAGATCCAGTCATAAAAAACTCAACAAAGAAAGCCTTTATCCAGCCTCTACTCTTCGGTGATACATAAGCAGCCACTGGATCCAAATTAATTCTCTCATAGTGGGGGGGCCTTTTCAACATAATCATCTGGGAGGAGTGCCCAGAGTATATCCCACATAGCGACCCGGATGTAAGGGTTCTTGATGACCAGGTGTTCCCAAACATCGAACGATCATATTTTCACATGGTATCCAGCAGAACCCCTATTTTCCCTTGCATAGAAGTTTTGAAATGGATAATCGAAGAAACAGACGTGCATACGTTCTTGATCAACGATGAGAATGGCAGGTGTGTTGGATTTTTCCTCCCAACAAAAGTCCAGAAGTATTACAAACTTAGAGACCTGGAGGACTGGATAAACATAGACTTCATGGTAAAGTTCTATCAATTCCATGACACGAGTTGGTTGATGGCCTCATGGTGGAAGGATGAAAAGAATTTTACCAATAGGAGCAATGGCTGGTATGGGACAGTTAACTTGAGAGAGCCATACATCTATTTGATGGCTCTCGTCTATCGACTATATGGAGAGAAGGACTGCTCCAATTTTTTAGAAGCATGGATTCCCTTGGCATACACAGTGGCGATCTCCAAAAGAAGCTTCAACTAGGGAGTGATAATTTCCAAACAATTGAACATCTATATACAGTAGGCTCAGACCCCCAAAGAAGGAGAAGCACTCTCTTTCCACATGGCCTCGTATCTGCTCGATGTCATTTGTGCGAGAAATGTCTTCGCCGACATGAATTTAAGTTGGCATGTTGTAGAGCTCTTGATCCACATTTATTTTAGCATACTATGGGAGAATAGGTATAAAAAATCCTACGCGCTCATCTGCGATGAATTCATCGCTCGTATTCATTTTATTATATTTAAAAAGTAATGCTCAAGATTATCCGCAGCAACCAAGAAAATGGTAACAAAGGTAGGCCATTGGTATTTAGATGAACACTCAACCTATATCAAGGTTTTTGGGGCCACCGGTGCACCGCTTCTACTCCCCGCTCATGTCCCAGACTGGCTCATTGTAGGAAAAATTTGTTATCATACCATCTTGCAGGGCTATAATGCCACACTAGTCAAGGACAAAAAATGGGATTTTATACCCTATGGTTTCCATGTGGGGTTTTATCTGGTAAAGGACATTACTCAAGCCAAACAAGAAGGGTTGAGCCAACTTGAATTCAGGTTCCCAACAAGCCGATTCTGCAAGCACGAACCTAAAGGCCTGGTCCTCCAACATGCTTCACAGGTATCATCCTATTGGCCATACGCTCATGATAAAATTGAGGATGATATTTTCATAGAGTGCTTTCAAGACTAGGAAGAGGCAGTACAGAGGATGGCCAACCCAAATATGACCAGGTTCAATGTCATGAGCATGGATGAACTAGTGGAGACAACAGAGCAGTTGGATCAAGAGGCCCTCTGAGCCAAAGAAGAAATCAGAGTGGTGGAGACTACAGAGGCATAGAGAAGGGGATCACTCTTGCTAGAAGGGGAACAAAGAATCATTGATCAGTTACAAAATGACCCTAATATGCTAGAGATGTCGAGGATTCCCACTGATGACCCAATCGAAAGAAGAGGAGAGCCAAGTGGCTTGGAGCCAATACAACTTGAAGAAATCATCGGGCCAGAAAACCTTGAAGTTCCACCACCATAGATCAGATCACCAGGGGGAATTTCAACCCAGCCTGAGATAGCAAGGACAAGTGTACCAAATCATTTGTTTGACTTAATAACCATCTATGATGATGAGGAGAGTTCGGAGGTGTCCCTGGTGACTCCAGTGCATATTAAAGAGGAAAAAGAACCTGAGAGAGAATCTACCCCAATTCTCGATGCTCCAATTCAAAGCCTTATACAGAGAGAGCATGAGGTCGAAAGTTCCTTAGAAACTGAGCTAATCGAAGTGCCATTAACCCCAATGGACAGCTTGAGGGATGAGCTAGGATCGGGCAGCCAGAAAGAGGAAATTCCACAGCAAGAAATCGGCATTTCGACAGTCGATTACCAAGTAACTACTGAAACTACCCCCGGTTCTTCAGTTTTGGTCGATACCCTACCAGCCGATGAGAAACAAATGGAAGTCAAGACCTTAGTACATATGGAAGAAGTTCAGGAACCCATTATAGAATAGATAGACACAGTCGAGAGTCTGGGAAATACTCTAACTTGGGGAGAACAAAAAATCCCTGAACCTATTGATGAGTTCGTCGATATACAAGCAATCACATATGACCAAAAGAGAAAATCCATCGTGAAGAGAATCACCATGAATAAGAGGCTTACGTTGGATAGTTTGATTCTCATTACCATAGAGGAAAAACTGCTCAGCACAGAACACACCAAGATGTTCGAGCTTATTGGCATCAGGATGGCTATAACAGATGCCACCTTGGATAGAGAAATAAGAGATGAAAAGGAGTTGGTCGTTTCTCTTAAGGAGTTGGCGCATCTGCACCATTTGGAAAAATACTATCATGACTCCACACAAGCCACTATGTTTTTGAGAAGTGAGTTCCAAGACGCCTATGCAAAATTCATGATTGAATGACACCTTTTCACTACAGGAATAGTTGACTTCCAAGAAGACACCCTTGTGGCACTAGAGACCTACAAGGACATGGAAAGGTGGTATGAAAAGGATAACAAAATAGTGGAAAGGATTGGTTACATCAGCATGGTTCAAAAGGGACGAGACACCGAAGCGCACGACATTCAGGTGTTGAGGGACAACAACATAGATTGGATCAGGAAAGAGGATGAATACTGGGTGAAAATGGCCCAAGAACCTCAGCGGGAGATTAAGGAGAAATGGGTTGATTGTGAAAGGAGTTGGGTAAAGATTAATCAGGAGATGAAATACATCAGCCTCCTAGAATTCGACTCACCCGAGGACTTTGTCGACCTACATGACATAGTCAAGAAACATGAGGAACAAGACTCAGCATGGACAACAAAGATAATAAAGGTGGGGAGCATGGTGCCAGGTCAAGTACAACAGTTCATGGAGTGTCTGATCAAGGCTCGAGCAGTTTTGTCACGGTTAAGTGTCAAAATAGTCAAGTATCGAGCACGGGCAGTAGAAGTGAAAGAAATCCTTTCGGCCCCGATGGACCAATACAGGTTCTCGTATGCCAACACATGCGAGGAACTCTTCGTCAAATGGTCAGATTATGAGAAGATTCATCCACTTCAGTAAAACTATTTGATAATTCTTAGAAGACAAAAAGATGAAAGCACCATGTGGCGATATTTTGTTTTACTTAGCTTTCACTTTTTAGCTATTTTTAGTTAATGATTCATTATAAATAAGAGGATTGACCTTTTAGTAAAGGTCAATGGTTTTGGCAAAGACCCTCATTTTTTGAATTGTAAAGAACTATTTCCAAATTACCTTAATTGAGAAGTCTTGTTTAGGACCAAAGACAAACTTTTGTTTTTCATCAAAGCCGTTGTGTGATTGGATTTGAGGAGGAATTACTTCCAACTTTATTTCATGAATGGATGTTGTAATGAGTAAGAGTTTATGAATTTGTTGATAAGTTAGTTGTTTCAATATTTTTTTAGTTCTTGTCTCTAATGATGAAGGAAAATTGTTGTGTTAATGTGTGATTAATGCTAGAGCTAAGGAAACTATTTTTCTTGCCATAATTTTATTCCATGTATGTTTTCTTTCCATAATTGTGTCTCTGTCAATAATTGAAATACCAGCAACTTAATGTATTAGTACTAGGCTTGTCACAGGTGTGAATATCGTTGTCTGCATTCTTGAGCACAAGGGTTATCCCAAGCTCAAAATTCTTTAGTAGTTAAGATCCCCCCTTTTTACCAGTTGTTTTATACCAACACACATATTTTTATCAGACCCATCTAATAAAGAAAATACAAAAAAATCCCATCGATAAATTGGTTGGATCTAAAGATCTGGTGAACCATTCCACCATCAAACACTGCAGAGTCTAATTGAGCCTATGTGGTGGGTTTGGTTCGTAATATTGAGTTAAAGGGATCTAGGACCCCTCAACAAGTGTCAACATCTTTATATACATATATAAGCAATGCTAGCTATCAGCATCACAAAAACATAATTATACAACAACATACCTCGCTAATCTCAGTGCTCCCCAGGAGGCATCATCATATCTAGGTCATGTCAGTAGTCCATACCCGTGTATGGATACCTTAGTATCACCTATGGAATCTTTCACCACACTCGTTCCATCATGGTCATGTAATAATGGCCACCCTCTCCACCTCTATGTCGAGCCAACACATGGTCTCACCGCATCAGTCGTGGCTCTTCTGGCCCCGCGGGCTCAAGCAGAACCCTCAAGTGCAACAGAGGCACCCTCTCAACAAACCAGGCCACCAGAATAGGCCTTAAAGAAAATTCATCTGAGTCATATCTCCGACACCGGTTCACCTGCCCCATCATCCTAGTGTGCAGAAGCCGACCCCATGCAAAAAGGTCCCCATTGAGGACCTACTCCACTATCCTCAACTGACCTCCAGTGATCCGATGAGTCTTCGAGGATCCGTAGATCCTAACCACCATAGCGGTGATGCACTCTGTCAGAATATCATCGATTGCCTCAATCCGGATGACCAAACCCGACATCAGGTTCTGCCCCATGCAGTGGCGAACCGCCAAGTCACCCACTCGCTCATCCCCTAGAAACTAGGGGTCAATAATAAGGGCCATTCCACGGAATGGGAGCCCCATCAGAAAACACACATCCTCGACGGTCGAGAATGTCAATTATTGTCCTCTCACTATGAAGCATTGCAGATCAGAGCTCCACATCGTGATCAGATACTGAAGAAGGAAATCTGGTGACTGTATCATAGGGTAGTCAAAGAATTTGAGCAACCCACAGGCTACCAAGTGTCTTTGCATGCCCATCTTCTCTCTCACTGCGTCCCATAGACGGTCCCAGTCATGCTATCTCCATTGCACTAGCATTGTGCTCTTAGATTCTATTGATCACCTCCATCCACACAGAAAGACTTGATCAACCTCATCATCCATAAATAAGCATCAAAAAAATTTAAAATTTTCAACCCCTAAGCCTTGCCCCACATGCGTGGCTTTCACTCAGACAGGTGCGCACATGTTCTTTGCACAGTTGTGCACTAATGTGCAGTTGTCTGAGAAATAGTCGTGCATAAGTGCACAGTTGTCATCCAGACAAGCGTGCATCTCATGCACGCTTGTATTTCCCTCCCCCTTGGCCACATGCATGGTTGTGTCAAGCACAACCGCACATTGTGCACTGGAAAAGGGATTATACCTGCACACATGTGCTCAAGTATTCCTCCTTTTCTCACGCATTGGTGGGCCTCTACCCACAAAATCCCCTGTATGGCCCTTTGTACAATCCCTACCTACAAATTAAGCATTTCAAAAGATGCATGAGGATAGGACCACTAACTTGTCTCTTTCCACTCCCAGATCAGTATCCTCACGCTCCCACAATCTCCAAATCTCCTCAAAACACTCTTGTCAATTCATCTATAGTGACAGGTACAAATGAGGTGGCATTCTAGGCCCACCAGCCATATATAGTCCCTTTTTCCAAACTTCCATACTCTGTTACAAGAGCCCAGAGCCTTCGTTTTTTGATCCATTCTCAGTTATGGGATCTTAGTCCCACCATCTACACATTCACATTCCCTGGGTCATCATCTACACTTGGCCCCGGAGGAGCATTTTTCTCACGTCACGTTCAGGTACGCATGCTCATGTTCAATTTTATCAAATAGTTTTTATATGTTCTTTCTCGTCATATATTGTTCACATCGGGTATTTGTTTTTCATATGTGTAGGTACTTGTTCTACAAGCTTAAAGCCCCTTTAGTTATATGTTTGACACTGGAATACAATTATTCCCTCTATAAATCAATTGCACCCTCTTACATTTACCTTTAGGGTCCTTACATCCGACTCTGCAGTACCTTTACCTCTATCTCATTTGGGTACTATCACCCGGTAGCACTCTCGCGCACATGAGTTGTCCCATTCATAGTTCCCCTTGGCAACTTGACACTCATGTTGGTTTCACCCCCTAGGGATGGGAGTCTCAGTAGTATTATGCACTTCAGAGAATGAAACTCATATTTCTTCTCATCATATTGCTAAATTTCCCAATGGAATCCCAGGTCATATAATCTCAGTTTTGTTGACTGCACCTTCGCAGTTTCATTTTCCTTCCATCTCATCCACCATCATTTTTCCCATCTGCGGATTGTCCTCCATCCATTTACCTAATACAAAAACTCACCCATGGGGCCCCCACCCTCCATCAGTTCTCTTTCACAAACTTTCACCCTAACAGGCCAAGCCATCTTTCACTGGGGCACCTGTTTATGTATCTGTATACTCAACCCAAATTATTTTTTATTTCTTTGGTAATTGTAAAAATCCTTTGTTTCCATCATTTACTTATATTTTTCGTCGTCACCTTTGATGGCCTTCTTTTTTTCCCTGGAAAAGAAACCCATGTCTCCCTTGGTTGGGGCATCCACCATGTTTTCATTCCAACAAACGTTCACGAACCTCGAGTATCCCAAGTCCATATACCCATGATTTTTGAGTTTGTCCAATTTGTTAGCCTTTGGCATAGTTTAACCCCATATCTAGTCATCCCCTTGACACTAGATCCATTTTTACGGTTGCTGCCAATCACCCTTCAAAATACCCAACCAAGGGTAGTCTTGAGTCTCACAGCATCTTGACTTCATTCATGTTACCCATTATTACCTGATATCACCTATTACTCGGTGGATTTCATGAAGCCCTCTTCTTATTGGAGTCACGTCTCCCTTTCTATTGACATCAGCACAGTTCCTAGAAGTGAAACAGTATCTTGACTCTCATTACCTTTACAATGAGGAGTCTCAAACAGCACAGAGAGAATCATCATTTCTCTTTGATTTTTTTGTCCCCCATAACATTCGACTTCAGTGAAATCTCATGTTACGGTGGGTCTTATTATGCAACTATTGCAGTTGTTTCATACTAGTCGAAGACCTCTGAATTTGTTAGGCCATCAATGCCTATGAGTCATCGATAATTATTACAGTTGTCCTTGTCTCACTTCAGAGTTCATTCACCATCCATAACTATCATCTGCCATTATCAACCACCCCTAAGGGTGCTGCAATTATCTACATCATCATACATCTTCAGTTACAATCTCACAGTTTGGTTTCATAACATGCACATGTGGCATGCCCACCTCGTTTGTACACCAATTTTATTTTTTCTCCCTCGAGAAAGGTTTGGGTCTCACAGTTGGTCCTTGTTGGCAGAAGGGTAGACCCAGGGTTCAACACTCAAGAGCGCACCAACAAAACCCTAACTACCAGCCCTTTCGGCGACACCTGTGAAGCAGATGAAGTCTCACCCGAGGTAGAGGCAAGGGTGGTTGCAGGACTCAGATGTCTGCAACCTTAGATGGGACATCGATCTGTGATTATATCCTTAACAAGGAACTTAGCACAGATCATTCATCAATATTTAACCCTTATTATACTTCGCAAATAGCACAGAGCTTCACAATGAATACTCAGATTAAATATGATTCAACACTTAGACACAGAAATATAGATTAGATTCATCAGATCAATCAATGAGCAATTTATATATCAAATCTAACATTCATTCGTATCTTATAATCACAAAGCATAACTAGATCTATCCAAACACATCAAGTCATTTAGCATCAGATCGAAGCACATAGCTCAACACACAAAGTTACCATGGTTCACCCCCACCCTGGGGCTACATCCACAAAGTCTTCTTCTTTATTATCTCAGTCAAGCAGTTACAGCACAGAGCTCCAATAATCCTTACTTTGCATAGGACAGAAGATCTGTGCAGCTCGCTAGATCCTTCTTCCTTGCACTTCAACACTAAACAACAACAACTTGCACAGAGCACTTACAATATGTAGCAGATCACACAGATCCAGTTACTAGCACTAAGCCATCAACTATACATCACATAGATGTACTACTACTATTACTCCCTTACTACTGTCCTCCTAAGTATCTATTTATAGATTACAAAAATGGGCCTAAACGTGGGTAAACCCACGGGCCAACATCCCTTTCCCATTACATTAACCCAAAACCCTAAAAGGTCCCAAAAGTGGGTCAAGATCCCGTGATCTCTACTTCGTCTGGCTCTCCCTCTTTGACAGGATGTCAAAGTCCAAAAATGGTCAAATATGACCAAGTGTTCCTCAAAACTTGGTCGAGGGCCAACAGGCCTCCAACACTCACTTGTGACTCGTCCCGACTCACTCTGATCTAATCAAATCTGCTTTGAATGTCTCGAGCTTGGCTTGAGTTACTTCGAACTGTTGCAGTGCGACAGCCTCTTTCTCAATGAACTCTTGGATCACTGCGTCATTTATTGGTCCTTCCATACGTTGTTCTGCAGTGATAACAACATGTTCAAGCTCTGTTTCCTGGCTCTCAACTTCAGTGAACAATTGGCGTGATTTCTCTTGGAGGGGTTGAAGTCATTGAGAGACTTCCATCACTTTACTTTGCAGCATGTGTACCTATTGTTGGGTGGTGCATTGTTCTGGAAATCTCTTCATTCTTTTGACTGGGGTCAAGGCCTTCAGCTGCACCTGTAGTGTATCTGCATGCTACTTGGTGTCTTGGAGCTGCGTTTCCAATGTATGCAATTTGAGGTTCTCTATGAGGTTCTCATAAGTTTGGGCGCTTCTAGCGCTTAGCTGCTTACATTCCAAAGCCAAGGTTTTTAACCTGTAAACTACGCTATGGACAATTGCCTCCCTTAGATCTCTTACTTCTTGTGGTGTCTCAGGTACGGTACGAAGTTCCAGATATGCGATGCACTGTTGAAGTTGTTGGATTACTTCTTCAAGTTGTGTCACCTACTGAGGGACACGTTCTTCAATATTCACTTCAATGACCGTCACAGAGCGAAGTGCTTTGTGAACTCATTCCTGTATGTCAAGTTGCTCTACTAGCAATTGGTCCTTGCTCTACTGTAACTGTGTTTTCTCCTCCTCCCACTTCACTTGTAAGGCAAGTTGTTCATGTTCTTCCTTCCGCTATTGTACTATAAGTGCACTCTTCACTTGTGCCAAAGCCTAGGTGGCTTGCGCTGTGTCTTCTTGAGCTTGTCAAAGGCACGCTTCAACTTTCTCGGCGATCTGGTGCAGTTGAGTGGGCTCATCGCTTGTTCCTTCTGTTCCCTTTGTCAAGGGCATAGTAGAAACGGCTTGGTTGGGCTGGTGTTCCTGCTACACTTCTTGAAGTTCACCCTTGAGTCAGTTGAATATATCCTCCTGCTTCGCTTCTTGTCTTTCTGCTATCTCTAGTTAGGCATCATTCAGCGCGGTGATCAAGAAGTCGAAGTCATCCTATGTGAGGGTAGTCTTAAACGTGGTCCAGGTGGCCTTAGTTTTCTTTCGAGATGAGGGCTTTGGTGGGGTGACCTTCCTTTTCTTAGAGGACTCCTCCTCCTCTCTAGGCGAAGTAACCTCGCCTTTGTTTTTACCAACCTCTGTGCCACCTAGTTCTTCACCATCACCTCCCTGCATAGGTGAGAGCGAAGTAGTCTTCGTGGATGTGCTATGGATGTCTTGAACTTCATCATTCTTCTTGGTCTCGCTATATCCAGGTGTATCTAATATATATTTAGGGTTGTCCACGTCAGATATTTTTGCAGGGTCCGTTGGAAAAAGGGGGTCCACCGACCATTCCTTGGTAATCTGCTCCAATTATTTGTCTGTCAGCTTGTAGTACGAATGGAGTTGTTGTTTGTGCTCATCGGTGCACGCTGTGATATAGGTGAAGTGGTGGTCCGTACCAAATTTGATCAAAGGTCAAAACCTATGAAGTGTGTTCAGTGTGAGGCGTGGTGTAGACTGTATGGCATTCTTCACTTGGTTGTAATAAGCATGGAAGACGACATTGGACTTCCATTGCTTGTTCATGTCGCTGAAGTACCACAATGTACAGAACTTCGTGGCCAATGGTTCGAAGGGTTCGATCTCCAGAAAAGTGGCACCTTCTAGTAACTCCCAGGAAATGAAAGAGATGAGTATGAGAAACCAACTAAAGTGGAACTCATACCCCTAGTCTTGTGCTTCTCTGCATTCAATCTCGAGCTGATTTACCAAGTACTTCGTCCAATTCATTTGTAGTCCCTCTGCGCACTTCCCTGCGAGGTCAACTACAAATCCAGTCACCTGTGTGGGTCGGTTCTTACAGACTAAATTTCCTACAATCATCTAGCAACCAAGGCACACTGTTGCATTCTCGATGGAGGATACCTTGTAGCCTCGCATTCCCTTGTCTACATCATCGTATGTGTCTTTTATTCATTGGGCGAGAGCGCGATCTGCGGTCTTTCCTATGTAAAATTCTTGCAAGTCAGGGCCCTGCATGCTCAAACCTGTGATATGATTGATCAGAATTGGATCCACCGTGATGCAGCGATCCAACCATAGGTATCCTTCGTGGTAGCAGGACAACAATAATCTGACGCATGTATTTACTTCTTGATGCATCCCAAAATGAGGAATCTTCATTATATTGAGGAGGGTCGACTGCGCGAGGTTATGGATCCATTTATGAGGGACAATCTTTGGGTTCCTTCCTATTGTGAAAGTTAGGTATTTGTGTGGCGCTAGCATACTGTAAACCTTGTGATCTCCAAGGTTAAAATCACTGAATTTCAGCGTAGTGAGCTTATCCTAGTCAGCACAAACTACACGCACTCCTTTCGGGAGGTATGCAATGACCAAAGCATAGTTGAAGTCTCTGGGTACAGTGTCTCGATTCATTTTTCCTCTTAGTGGTGGGATATATCTAGGTAAGATACTTGGGATCATCTTCACAGTGGTGAAGTCGTTTCCGAGCCTAGATCGTATTTCCGAAGGCGATCGGGATGGTCCTACTCGAGCAGTGGAGGGGGAAGCTGGCAATGCTCCTGAGGATGATGCATGTACACCTATAGACACTCCTCACTCTGACATGATTCTCTGAGTCATTAAGTCAATTAAAACTTCTTCAACTACTTTCTCAGCAGCGTTGAGCTCGTCCGACATACAAGCTTGGGTCAGCTAGCTCAGGTGTGAAGGAATTCAGGGACTATAGTGAATAATATGGAAACAAGGTAATGATCTCAGGGTGAGTTAATCTCAGGTTTCATGCTCAAATTCTCATTTAGAAAAAAGTATTCCTGGTACGTGGCATGATGGACTAAGTAGGGAAACTTAGCAATGGTCTGCTTGCAATGGGTATGATCCTTCATTAACTCCTGTTCAATCCGTTATGGTGCTTTTCAACGATTGGATGACGAACCTTTATTGCTTTTATGCCCGTTTAGAGTGAAATTTGAACGTATATATTGTCCCCAACGGCTATATTGCTTCGTCATGGAGAAGTACTCTATGTCGTTGTTCTGATATCTCGGCGAAGCTCCAATTCTGCAATGTTTCTTTCTATGAAGTATCCTCTAGAACTTCATGTGACCTTATAGTAATATCCTTTTTTCTTTCTTAACTTTCTAGCCTTCTTCCCAATGAGATTCATCTCAGTAATGCTTTTACCATTTTGGTGCTTATATTTTGTGGTCTTAGTTGCTTCGTGTTGTTGAAATTCTTTCCTAGGGTTCTTGGGTAATACTTATTCTATATCGAAAATAGGTAACTCAATCTTCTGGGGATCCTCTAGCGTTCTCTTAACCTCAACATAAGGGTTGCTAGGATTAAATATATGTGATCGGCTCTTATGTTCTTCAATCAAATGTGTGATCCTTCTAGTCATAAAGTCTTTTAACTCTTGCTTCTTCCGTTCCAAAACTTCTTCTTCCTCTTTTCGTCTAGCTTGGTCTCTGTCAATCCAGGGTTTTTCTATGAGCATGGTAAATGGGGCGTTGTCTTCAACAAATTTAATAATCTCAAAATATTCCTCTATCAAAGTTTCATTGATAGTCATAAGTATCTGGGCGAGCCTTCCACATAGGTTTACTAGCTTTTGTCTGAATAAACTTGGTCCTCCTAGGGAAGGGATCATGGAAGGCTTTCCTATAGCTGCCCAAGTTCTTTCTGGCATAATTTTCACTCGTGTTTCTTCATCAAGAATACAGTCAATGTCGAAGTCCCCTATTCTTGCTTCGACTTGCTCCTTGTCTTTGAAGATCTCTAGTAATCAGAAATATTTATGTTCCTTCAGGGTTTATTTTATCTGTATCAATATTTTCTCTGATTCTTGTTGGGTTTATTCTATAATCTTATTTTCTTGGTCTCCTTCAAGGTTTTCTTTCTCCATATTTAGCTTTTCAAGTCTAGCAATCATTCTAGGGAAATCCAGTACTTCATGGTCCATAGCCTTACAACAAAGGCAACTAGGTTTTCTCCCAGGGCATTCCTTAGCAAGATATTCCAGCCTTCTGCAGCTGTAACAAAGAGTTAATCCTCTCTTTCGCTTAAATGATCCCCAAGTTCTTCTATACTACGCGCTAGGATCATGGTAACTAGCCTGCAAAAAAATATTTCTAGGATCCTACATCCATTTGTTAGTCCAGACATTCTTTCTATGCATAGGTATAACATATCTATCATTATACTTATGAGATCTATTCATATCAAACTTTCTTTCATATATTAATGCCCTAGTTTTCAAGCTAGGACGGAATCTATCAAACATACCTAGATCCATGCTTTAGGAACAAAACATTTCACTTGTCTTACTTCCACAGAGCACAAATCTTCCATATCTAAGAAATTTTGAATATTCTTACCTTTATTAGAGTACAGGGCTTACAGATCTTACTTCTTTTCTGTAGATCTAACTTCTTTCTTTCAGAAATTTCCACTTTTACTTTTCTTAGAGCACAGAACATTTAGATCTCACTTCTTTTCTTCAGATCTGATCTTCCTTTCTTCATATATTACCTTATTCCCGGCACAAAGCTTCATAGGTCAAGTAAAAATTTGCGCAATAGGGCAACAGATCTATGCACAGAGCTTTCTTTTGCACAAAGTTTATTCTTCCTCAGTTCCCAGCAATCATAGTTTCAGTCGTGGCAACGAAACCATTTGTTGGCACAAGGGCACCAAAAAAACCCTAACTATCGACCCTTTCGGCGACACCTGCGAAGCACATGAAATCTCACCTGAGGTAGAGGCAAGGGTGGTTGCAGGACTCAGATGTCTGCAAACTCAGTTGGGACACCGATCTGTGATTATGTCCTTAACAGGGCACTTAGCATAGATCATTCATCAATATTTAACCCTTATTATACTTCGTAGATAGCACAGAGCTTCACAGTGAATACTTAGATTAAAGATGATTCAACACTCAGCCGTAGAAACATAGATTAGATTCAACAGATCAATCACTGAGAAATTTATATATTAGATCTAACATTCATTCGTATCGTATAAGCACAAAACATAACTAGATCTATCCAAACACATCAAGGCATTTAGCATCAGATCGAAGCACATAGCACAACACGCAAAGTTACTGTGGTTCACCCCCACCCTGGGGCTACGTCCACAAAGTATTCTTCTTTATTATCTCGGTCAAAAAGTTACGGCATAGAGCTCCAATAATCCTTACTTTGCACAGGACAGGAGATCTTTGCAGCTCGCTAGATCCTTCTTCCTTGCACTTCAGCACTAAACTACAACAACTTGCACAGAGCTCTGCAAGCTTCTTACAATCATGCACAGAGCACTTACAATATGCAGTAGATCACACAGATCCAGTTATTAGCACTAAGCCATCAACTATACATCACATAGATGTACTACTACTATTACTCCCTTACTACTGTCCTCCTAAGTATCTATTTATAGATTACAAAAATGGGCCTAAACGTGGGTAAAACCACATGACGAAATCCCTTTCCCTTTACATTAACCGAAAACCCTAAAAGGTCCCAAAAATGGGCCGAGATCCTGTGATCTCTACTTCGCCTAGCGCTCCCTCTTTGACAGGCTGTCGAAGTCCAAAAAGGGTCAAATATGACCAAGTGTTCCTCAAAACTTGGTCGAGGGCCAACATTCCTCTCCCTCTGGTGAATCCCTCTTCCAGTTCCTATATTCACTCTTCATTACAAAGGCACTCTCAGCAAAAGAAGCATTTATGTATTTCGGCTATAAGTATGCTCATAACCTCACACATTAGGGGGTATCTGTTATCACTGAAATATCATCTGCAACATTGCACGCAAATGGTTAAAGAAACACAACAATGAAAATAGAAATTAGTCCACCTACAACACCAAAATGGATTCAAAAGGAAAAAAATTATACAATTGGGTCAAAAATTACAGTGCACAAATTCACCAAAGGAAGTGTATGCACAGTGCACAGTGTGCACGGTCCAACACAACCCTCAGCGTGCACAATGTGCAAAATGTGTGACTGTGTACGAGAAAAGTTGTGCACTTCTATGAAAGGAACATTAATGGATCTTGTCAGCCCCTCAACCACTTATGGACCAACCCCCAACACGATTTGACCCTCATATCTGAGAGAAATTCAAATGGGAGGTTGGTCAAGGACTAGAGGGTGCCCTAAAAGGCCCCTTGTTCACACTATGAACCAATTACATTTTTCCATGTATGAATGCTATAAATAAGAGCCATGGGTGCACTAAGAAACCAATATCTTCATAGTATTTTTATGCGGCAAGAAATCTCCCTTGAGAATCCTCTTTTCTCTTTGGAGCTTTCAAACATCATTGCAGTAGGCCATTCAACTCACCTCTTTAGGGAATAGGCAATTTTCTTCTTCACCATTTGCCATTTCTTCCATTGTATGAAGAGATCTCCATTAGGGAACTCAAGAGCCCTCCCAAGGAGGAAGAGAGGACTCATGAGTCCCTATTTTTCTCTATGGTGTTTTTCCTACTAATCTATGGATCCATTGGTAGCATTATATTGGTCATTGTTTGATTTTCATGGTTCTAAGTTTCTCATGCTTTCTAACATTTATTTCTTAGTTGTTTTAGTTTATTTATTTGTTTATACATGTGTTTGGATTTTTTAACCCACTCACAAACTTATGTCTTGTCTAGAAAGATCATATAGGAATGCAAGTGTTGTAGTTTTTCTCACCCAAGTGACAAAACCAACACAACAGAGAGGGTGTTAGGAATAATGTTTATTTTTAAAGTTTGTTTTGAGATTTGTTGGTTTTTGTTGAGAGATTCTCTCAACCTATATTCCATGCTTGGAATTAAGTTGGATCTAAGGCTAACTATATAAATATATTGTAATTGAGTACAATAGGTTAATATACAAATATCATTTTTTGTGTAATTCATGTACAATGTATGCTCCTCAAATTTCTTATAATCTCTCCCCGAGTGATGACTTGGGAAAGTCAAGGGGTTAGGCTCCATAATGAGGGTTTAAGGTTGTTGGCTCAAGCAATCATGAGATATATGTGATATCTCTCCCCTGGTCATGAGTTGGGGAATTCAAGGGGTTAGGCTTTGTAAAGGGCCCACGGTCATGAGCGAGATGTGAGATCTCTCCCCGAGTGATGAGTTGGGGAAGTCAAAGGGTTAGACTTCGTAGACTTGAGATATTTCCCCAGTGATGAGTTGGGGAATTCAAGAGATTAGGCTCCATAATCAGGGCCAATGGTTTACCATGTTTACCATCCATGGATCATGAGGAAATAATCGGAAGGTTTTCCACCAGGATTTACTTGAAAAAAAAGAAAGAAAAAAAAATTCAAAAAATAAAATAATTAAAAAGAAGAATGTTTAAACATTTCATATTAAAAAAAATACTATGTAAAGTTATAAACACGTGGACATATTATGATAAATCCATAAATATTATTGAAAAAAATACTATGTAAAGTTATAAACACGTGGACATCTTATGATAAATCCATAAATATTATTAAAAAAAACATAGAAACGAAATTTAATTTATTTTATTATATATTTTTTGAAATTTATAAAAAGTTGTAATCTTTATTTTTTTGAAATTTTATAAAAATGTTAGAATATTAATACTTTGTCAACGTGAAGAGCTTAATTACCCGGGAAAATGGTATTGTCCTCCTACACATTTCTTCGAAGATGATTGATTTGGAGCAATCCATCGCCACCAATGATGCCAACATAATGAGTGTTCTCTTACTACAAAAACAAAGGATTGATGCATTGGAGGCAGAGTGTCAACAACTTCAAGTGCAAGTTCTTCCACAGTGTTTAGACTCCCTATCTCTTTCCTCCAACAACCCCAATTCAATGAAATCTTGTAGGAAGGTTTTACTGAAGAGGATGTAGTTGGATAGGTTCATTCCCCCATGGAAGTGGTAGAAATTGGCTCCCCTCACTCTGCAGAGGGGCGGGAAGCTCAGGACAGTGCACCCCTGTGACTAGTTCATATATTACACAATAGTTTTTTTGTTGGGTCAATATGTAAAGCATGTTACATGTGAAAAAATTTCGAATGACTGTATAGAAAAGGCCTTAGAGTTTTTATTAGATAGTTTAGAAATACACTCAGTTTTGGAGCAGAGCTATGCAATTTTGTTTGTAATTGTTGTATGCCTCAACAATGCCCCTTTTTAATGAATATAAGTTTATTTTTTAGTTAAAATATATATATATTCAATGGATTGGGAAAACACCTAAATCACTAAATGGATTTGAACATAATAAAGACATGAAGAGGCCATACCCTTCGTTGATGAGAGAAATAAGAATTAATAATAATGTTAAATTTTTTTGAAATTATCCATTACCTTTGAAAAAAACTTAAAAACTAAATGACAATGAAGCTATAGAAGAAACCAGGGATTGAGGAGAAGAAACGGGGGTCCAAGTCAATGAAGCAGAAAATAGAGGAAACATGAGCTCTGTTGGTTGATTCAGAGAAGGTTATCAACCTCCTAGAGAATTATTTCCTCACGCAACCAAAATTCTAAAATGAAATTGATATCATGGAATATTAGAGGCCTCAATGCCCTATCGAAGCATAGGCTTCTTAGGAAATAGATATACCAAGAGAAATTGAGTGTCTTGATGTTGAAAAAGACTAAGTGTGACCAAGAAATCATGACCCATATTTCCCAAAAGATATTGAGCAATAGTGAAGTATCTCTAGTGGAAGCGGACGGAGAATCAAATGGCTTGGCGCTCATATGGGATCTGTAAATAGTGAGATTATATATCCACCCATCCTCTCCTATGATCCTCTTAGTCAAGTACAAGGTCCTAGAATCCTTGGAACATGGATACTTAACTAATTCTCATGGGACCTCTACACTGACGAAGGATAGGCCTTTCCTATATTCCATCACCATTCTGGGAGATACTTTCGAAGGTTTCCCATGGATTATATGAGATATTAATATAATCATATCCCTCTGGGAAAAGAAAGGAGGAATTAGGAGAATAGACTTTGAAAATGACGCTTTCAAGGAAATCAAAGAAAGGATTTGACTAATTGACATTCCCACAAGCAATGGAAATTATACTTGGAACAACCACAAACAAGGAGTGCATCATATTGTTGTCAAGTTAGATAGATTTTTGGTTTATGAAGAAATGATTCAAAAAAGATAGGCCATCATTGCTGAAATTTGTCCTTCATAGGATAGGATCATTCATCGATTTAAATCTCTTGGTAGAGAAACCTCAAACTTAGACCTATATTGTTTAGATTCAAAAAATTCTTGATGGATCATCCATATTTCATACACAATATTAGGCACTAGTGGCAAGAGAGAATGGACTTGTATGGAATAAAAATGTATCAGTTCCAACAAAAAGTAAAGCACCTTAAGATGATACTCAAAACCTAGAATAATGAGGTCTTTGGGAATATATTTGAGGCAAAACACCAACTAGAAAAGGAAATGGAAGAGGTGAAAAGATACATCATCAAGACTGGTCATACCGATTAGATGGCCATAAGGGAGGAGAAGCTCAAGCTCAACATAAACCAGAGAGATATGTGGAAACAAAAGTCAAGAATCAAATTGTTAAAGTAGGGGGACAAGAACACCCATTTGTTTCACAATTCTCTCCTTGACCAATGAAATAAGAATGGGATTACAACCCTCAAAATTGCAGAGAGAAAAAAATTATAAAAACTTGGGGATATCGAATCAAAACTAACAAGACACTTTGGTAAGATCCTCGAAGAACTAGACTAATGTTATAACCCTAAATTGCACCAAACATGCATACCTGCCATCAAGCCATCTAAAATTGTTATCTTTTCCAAGCCATCACTGATCAACTCTTCTAAAAACCATTGTTTTGAAGGTGTACACACCCTACACCAATATTGCCCGCATACACACGCTTGTTGAGCCACTATAGCCCGCGTACACTCATCGAATATCACGAAAAAATGGAAATTGTATAGGATACTTGTTTATGGGTCGTTACTTAACCGTTTGACTATGCATAACTAGTTTCCCAAACTATTACTATCTCTTTTGGCCTATAAAAGAAGGGGTTGGGGTACTATTTCAACAAGAAGCACAAGAGCAAAGAAATTCTGCCCATTTTATCAATCCCCCTTTTCCCCAATTGCAAAGCCCTTTCCATTTCCCTAAGAGAGAACTAAAGAGGAGAAGAAGATGTGGAAGAAGTTGGTGCATGGTAAAGAGGAGTCCAGGACCGAGTTCAAGGAGCAGTGTCGGTCTCATATTGTAAGTGACTTTTGTGAGATTAATATAAAGAAGTACTTTTTCCATCTCGCCAAATGACGTCTTAAACTTATATGATTTGTTTACATTTCTTGTTTAGGATGTCTAACCCACTAATACATATGTAGAATGCATGCTTGTAGTTTCTTGTTTTTCTTTTGGTGAATGCAAGTCAGCCTTGGGAGGAGACTTGTAGTCAGGAAACAACTAAGCGCAAAGGGATCGACACCGGACGCGGAGTTTAAG
>ML865914.1:0-18577 GCA_009831015.1 Picea engelmannii | reverse complement strand
AGGATATAGTTGCATTCATAAGTTGCATTAGGAGGACATAGGTCACACATTCATAAGTTGCATATAGCTACATATAGTTGCATAAGTCGCATATACTAGTTGCATAGTTTCATAAATTGCATATAGTTGCATAGTTGCATAAAGTTGTGTAAAGTTGCATTGTTGCATAAAGTTGCATGTTGCATAATGTTGCGTAAAGTTGCATAAAGTTGCGTAAAGTTGCGTAACTTGCATTGTTGCATAAAGTTTCATGTTGCGTAAAGTTGCGTAAAGTTGCGTAAAGTTGCATAAAGTTGTGTAAAGTTGTGTAAAGTTGGATAAGTTGCATTGTTGCATAAAGTTGCATGTTGCACAAAGTTGCGTAAAGTTGCATAAGTTCCATAAAGTTTCCCTAAATAAATCTTCTTGATATTAATTTATTCAAGACCAAGGTTGGACCAACCCCTAATATGTTGTTGCAACAAATTACTGAGATAGGAAGTAATGAGAATGAAACTGTCAGAGAGTTTAACACTAGATTTGATAAGTTACTTCAACGAATTCCTAGAAATATTTTCCCCAAAAAATATCATCTTATTTTCCTTTATACCAAGGCCTTCCCAGGACATTTGGGTTTTATGGTAAAGGACAAGATCCCAAATACCATTGAAGAAGCCAAAGAGTTAGCTACAAATATTGAGGCTAATATTTTCTCGTGTAAGGTTGAACCTTTTATTGCCCCTAAGACCGAGGTTGGACCAACCCAAGATGAAAATATTTCAAGGGATCAAAAAGTGGATGAAGCCATAAGGGACCTTACTCAAACTTAAACCCTAGTGATGAAAAAAGTCACTATCCAAGGTCTTTCTCCCTTATCCCCTCAAACCTCTTATAAGCCCCCTACATTTCCCCGCTTGTGGAATCATAGTCCCCTGGTCTTGTCCTTCATCTTTTGTAGCCTGTAATGTATTTAAATTTTATATTAGCATTCAATATCAAGTTACAAATTACAATTGTTTGTCTTTTATCCATTCATCATATACATTTACATTACTAGTCTAGGGATCAAAACTGGGGTGCCACATCCACAAACGATCATTGGAAAAATCTAGAAACGCAAATGCAAATCAAAAGGTAATAACATGTGCAAGAATTGTCAACAAGACTCATCAATTGAGGTTATAAAGAGTTATTTCTACCACTCCAGTTAGAAAACCCTAAAGGGAATAGGATCCAAAGAAATATAATGGAGAATATAGTATTTTCAAGATATGTGTGTGTGTGCATGCACACCCGTCGCACTATGGTCTAGAGGCAATTCGAAGCAGTTTCCATAATGATGATCCAAGTTCAATTCATGGTGAGCTCCCTCCACACCTATATTCTTGTTGCCTCTTTGTTGTAGCAACATATAGCCACAATTGTGTTAGAAACCTAACCACCCTTGATGTAGAGGGTGTTGGCTTATCATGAAAACCTCTCCTTGATAATAAATAATAGTGGAGAACCCACATTGCTACCATGCAATATATTGGAGAACATAGAATCCTTGAGGGTTATCTCAAGCATTCATCAGACAAACATGAGATATCTCTCCCAAAGTTGGGGAGGTCATGAGTTCAACTCTCTTTATCCCCTCCGGGTTAGGCTCCATAATCAAGTCCAACGATTTACCTCCTCTGCCAACCATGGATCATAGAACATAGAAGACAAGAAATTGAATTCTATTCAAACTCTTCAAGAGAAAATAGTTGCAAAGATGCCATCCATGTTGTCGAAGAAATAATAGGTGTGTGACTCAAAAAACCAAGATAAGAAAAGCATATTAAGAAACCAGGAATATTCAATTTTTCTTAAACACATATAAGCGTATGTTTCCCAATTCTAACAAGAGGGAACACATAGTGTAAACAATCTTTTTATGATTAATATAAGCACTTACAAAAAAAACGAAAGATGAAAATTATTCTGTAGGGCATGGGTATGGCAAGGTATAGACGAAATGAAAATCCATTTCAAGGTAATATAATTAAAGAGTTATTTTTGCCACCCCAATTACAAAATCCCAAAAGGGAATAGGATCAAGAAGGGAATAGGTTTAGCATGGAAGTGTTTAAATTCCTAACACTCTTGAGATTCCTTTTTCACCTTTAGGTACTTGAGTCTTTTATTTGCAGGTATGCCTCCCACAACTAGGCTCCATGTAAAAACTTCTTTTTTGGCTCAAGAATGGGTTTCCATACGATTCTTAGAAAAAACAACCATGCTCTTTGCTTGGATTTCAGTTGTCATATTTGACTCAAATGGCCTTCAAACGATTAGAGCAAAGCCACTTGTACCCCATGTTTGAATTATAGTTGTGAAATTTCATGGATGTACCCCATTTCCCTCCACGTGTCACCAATAAGTATGAGTTTTAGGGATACTTAAATTTAACAAAAATTCTTTAAGAATAAGCTCATGGATTATTTATATGATAATCTTGTTAGTATTAACTAGGGATAACTTTGACTTAAGATTGTCCCACACAAGTAGCCTCTTTTCCCTCCATGACTAAAATCACCCACTTTTCTCACAACACTTGGGTTCAAACCCCGGTTCTAATAATTCCCATTCCCCTTAAATCTCTAGATGTAAAACATAAAAACAAACTAGCTCGGTGAAAGCCTATCCTATAAGTTGACTTGGCGTAAATAAATTTACAAGATGTTCTTGGGCAACCTTAGAAGAGACCTAACAATAATATTAGTAAAAATGAGTGGTGATAACAATTTGGTATAGATTTGGAACTTAGTTTCCAGTGACGAAGGTTTAGTGATTCACTTCTCAATATTCCTCTCTATCGTTGCACCACCACTTCCCACAGATTTTTAGAAGAGACCTAGAAACAAAAGAGGATACCTAGAAACTTAAAGAAGTGGTTTGACTATATCCAAGTCTAGTGTTGGAAAAAAATCCACATAGGAACTAAGCATTAAGTTGCGCGATCACATCGTGGTGCATTATACTGTGGTCCCTGATTATACTGCGTGGTATTGTACTAGGGTTGTGCTGGGTTGTACTGCGGTTGCACGTTATTGTAAGGTTGTTGCGCAGTATTATAATTCTGTTGCGCAGTGTTGTATGGGGCTGGGGCTTGATTGAATTGTGGTGTTGTCTGCCCAATAATCATTTCTTCCTGTACCCTGTATGTGTCTGATGTTCTTTCCCGCATTAGCTCCATAGTTCTGCAATCTTTTTCATCATGGCCAACTGACTTGCAAAAGGTACAATGTGAGTTTGTTGGGACTGTTTGGTATTGTTGCATCATCGTGCAATGGTAAGGGTCGTGACCCGGTTTCTTGCATATTCCGCACCATAATCCTCCCTGTGGTAGAGGGTTTGGCATCCCCATTGCCATATACTATGTGAATGTTGGGCATTCATTCTTATGATTTCCTTATGTCCTATAGGTAGTGCACCAAACTACTTCTTGTTTGTCCTTGTTCTTATTCTGGATCAGTTGAAATGTTAAGTTCTTCAAATCCTCCTTCAGTTCTTTGATATATGGGTCTGTCTGTTGGTATTGATTCTCTTCCAATTGCAAGGCTGCCTGTAGAGCCTCTGCCTGTGTCTAAAACTTATGCTGTCGTAATGGATATTTTAAGTGTGGGAGTAGTGAGTTCACAAATAGGTGTTGATGTTGCATATTGGTCATAAGGTATTTTAAATTTCCTTTTAATTGCTTGAATCTTTGATCAATCTCCCATACTGATTCTCCTAGTTTTTGTCTTATTTCAATCATCTTGTTCATGTACTGATCCTCTGAGATCAACTTCTAGAACTCATTTATCAATAGTTTCTTAATGTCGTCCAATGTCCTTGTCATCCGGAAAACACTGTTCGTGTATAGACTCGTGTATCAGTCTAGTGTGTGGTCTCTTAGTGTGATCGCTAGCTGCATGAGTTTGGTGTCTTCATCAATGATCTGCTTCACTTCCCAGATCTTTTCACAAATGAACAAATGCTTTTCAAGGTCTTCTACTGCTTCCCCTCTAAACTCTGGTAGTCTTATAGTATGATTGTGTCCTGCCATGCCAAATACTAGGCTACTCCCTCCTCCATGCAGTGTAGATAATTGAATAATATTTCCTGAACTTGATCCTCTAGTTGTTTCTCCTTGTGTAGATGTACTTCTTGTTGTCAGACTGCCTCCAAACTTTGGTTGTCTAAACAGTGGTGTTCTCTTTTGTGTATTGGTCGCACATGGGTTTATGGGTTCCACACTAACATTAATATGAAAGGGATGGTTGCCTTCTCCTCCTGTTCTTGGGCCTCTTGTTTTCCTCTCATACGTGGTGTGTAGGATTTCCTCAATCTGCTCCATAGCCCAGAGATCCTCTACCTCTTCCTCATCATTGGTTAAGCCCTCTCTCTCAGCTACGACTCTCTTCTTGGTATTCACCTTATATTGGTAGGGTGCTTCGCTACGCGTTGTTCTTGATGACGCCAAGATCCACTTAAGATGGTCTTCATCCATCAATATCAAGTCCAAGGGTTCCTCCTCCTTCTTCTCTTTATCCTTCCCTCCTTCCATTCCTCCTCTCTCTGTCAGTGCTTCCCCCCTTCCCCCATGTGCGCAGGGAAGTCTGGTTGTCTGATTCCATTTTCATTACACCTTTGTTATATAGCATTATCTTGATAGAAGTATACAGTGATTGAATGTACCTTCCTCTAGGTCCTGATAGGAACTCTTTCTAAGCTGCATTGTATGACTTTGTTGTGTCTACCACAAATTATGTGATAAAGCCTGCCACAATACTATCAAGCCAAAAGTCGACTGCGCGGGTGAATTTGTTGTTCACCTGTTGTAGTTGTTGGATCTGCACTGGAGTCTAATCTAGCTGTCGAATCTAGTTCATCATGTGGTTATTCGTTAACCTTAAGAACCACTCCTGTAGTAGATGCGGAAAATCACAGAAAAAGATTTCGTGTAAATCCATAAATACGTATTTATTTAAGTATCTACGCGGTGTGATTCTAGGGTTTCTATTGTCTTTTTGTGAAAACTCTAGCTCTTTAGTTCTCAACCAGCCCTTGATTTCTTCTCTCGTGGGGTTCCAAGGTCTCCACATTCCCTTCTAATGGCTCATTGCTATTATGTTCCACTCCTTCGGTTCTTGTCCATTCTATCTCATCTACTCAGTCCTCTCTTGTTTCTCTTAACACGGAAGCATAACCATTTGTTGGTTATCACTTCCTTTCTCAGGTTATCTAAGTTATTAACCCAGGGTTCTTGTCATTTGGGGTTCCAACAAATCTTTTAAAACTATCGGCCCTCCTGGTAAACCAGAAGGCAACATAGCACCCAGACGGTACTACATAGTCTCACCCGAGATAGATTTAAATGGGTGACTGTAAGACTCAGGTGTTTATAGCCTAGAACAGAGAATGGGATAAAGGTTTCTTGATTAATCCATGTACCGTGATCTGTTACTGTAACCTACTTATTCCTTGAAAGCGCATACGTATATCTCACTATTTAATTCCAGCAAAGCATAAACAGATTCGTACAATGTATTAACGCATTCATCAAACTTAACCATTAACTATTGAAAGAAAGCAAAGACATGCAAACATTCAACACATTACGCAAGTATTATCGTGGCTTACCCTCCTCCTGGGATACATCCACAAATATTTGGCTCTTGGCTCTTTTATTATGATAGTTCTACAATTCTGGCACCATGTGCTTACAATCCTCCACGAAACTGGGTAAGATCTATGTGATGTGAACTAGATCGCACCAGGCTCTACAGCCTATGGTCTAATCCTCAGATCTACCTTCCCTCATATCTCCTTTTCTCAACAGCTTACAAAATATTGGTTCATACAGTTAAAACCCTTACATATCGCCTACGCCCATGCGTAGATACAATCTCCAAAACTTACTCAAAAACCTAACTCTCGAATATCAACTCTCAACAAAACATAACAATAATAATAAAAACCAATGAACAACCTTATATGATACTTTCGTATCTATATTTATACATTTTAGGCTCTTATCCATTTACAGAATCTTACCAAAACCCTAACCCTTCTTACGTTAGGTATTTCTCTCATGCGCGTGTTGTTCTTCCTCCAGTTGTCGCTTTCCTTTGTGCACGCTTTCTTGCATGCATGCGTCCTGATCTTTTTCCAATTGTTACTTCAGTTTTCTGCATGCTTTCTTTCCCACAATCTTTCTTCTTTCCACTTCGGCCTGGTGCCAACAACCATCATGAAGGTATTAATAATGGGCTTCCATGAGGAATGAAATTTTATCCCACTCAATTAATGAGGTTTCCCTACTATGAGGAGCTAAAAATAGCTCATTTGTTTGATACAATGCATATCGGGAAGAATGTGACAAAAATGTTATGGAAAATCATATATGGTAGGTGTTGGAAGTATAACTAGGGGGGTGAATCAGTTATAATGTAAGCTTGAAAACTTTTCTTGTTCTTTTCTGAATATTTATAGATTATTATTTAATGTGTTACTGATAACTTAACATGCATAGATATACAATATTTGATCAATCACACAGAATACACAGAGACACATATTTTCACGAGGAAACCCATAAAGGGAGAAAACCTCTTCTTCTTCGAATTTCAATCAAGCTTCAACCTTCATGTACATCATAGTCTTTGATAAACAACTCAAATATGAGCCTATAACCTCTGATAGCAAGCTACAAATTGCAGAGAGCACCAACTCTCATATTTCTCTAGCACCAACTAGATGGAAGAACCAACTCCCAGGTTTCTCTAGCACCAACTAGATGGAAGCACCAACTCCCAGAATATCTTCTAGCACCAACTAGAATTTAGAGGACTACAATCCTCCCTAGCACCACCCTACCACCGTGATTGAATCTTACAAAACTTTACTTACTTGCTCTGTCTCTGATATGGTTTGTTACAACTCCATGTCTCCTCTGCCTTCTTCAGCTTCTATGCTTTGTTCTTCTTCTGCATCTTTCTGCTTCTATTCTCTGTTTGTTTTCCTCTTGCACACTTTTTCTACTCTTTTAAGCTTATCTTATGCCTTTTATGCTCTGTGCTACCTCTGCATGCTATATGTTGTGCCTCTAATCTCCACTTCAGATCCTACACTACATCTCCTTCTACCCACATGCGTAGCTTTTGAAAAAACACGCACTCTTTTTTGTTCTACATGTCTTTCTCACACCGATTCCTCACCCTGATCATCATTGAAAATATTCGTCTTATCAGGCGGTTATGCTGAATCTGTTCTTCATCAGTGGTCGTTATCCAAATATTCTTTTTCTTCTCTCGCAGTTTTCCTGAACCTGTTCATCACTAGCGATCATTATCCTGAGATTATTTTGCTTCTCTGGCAGTCGCAACTCTTCATCCTCTCTGGCAGTTATAGTCAGTCATTTTTGGCTTCTTTGGCTTCTAAGATCCTTCCTTTACGTGACCATCGGCAGTGACCACACGCCTATTCAAAAGTCACTTTGCGATCTCAGTCTAGTGAGCACTAGTTCCGTTGTTCGATATGACCTTGGGAGATGATCTCACGTGACCACGCAATTGCGGGCATGTCCAAAGGTGGTTTGGATCAAACTACATTTCTCCCCACAATTTACCTCAAGCTTCCACGTGTCCCTTCTCCAAAACTGTGGTTTCGATTGCGGCCCGCTCAAGAAAAATAAAGACCCGAGCATGTTCTGGGCCCGCAATTGAGCAAGACCATTGATCTCCAATCCCTTGGTGATGCCACTCGATCAATGGCTTCTATATTCCTTCCTTTTCTCCTTCCACGCATAATCCCAAATCTCCATGATCCATCGACATGTAGCTTCCTTCCAAATCAATGACTACGATTGATTCCAGCCTTCCGGTCTTCGAGAGTTTCAACTCTCAAATCTCGCTTTTCCCATATGAAAATCTTTCAAAGTGGAAGATCTATGGACACCTGTCTCCCTAAATCTATGATCAGGATCTCCTCTGTGATTCTATCCTTTGAGACTTTCAATTCTCAAACTCTCGTTTCTTTTATACGTCAATCTTCTGGAGTCAATGATCTGTAGACACCTGTCCGAACAGATCGGACGGTTTACACTTATCCTTTCACTATATTTTGATCAATGGTTGAGAATGCACTCGAAGTAATCTTCAGATCGAATGACTTATGTCCACTTCGGGACTTCGGGACTTTAGGCATCTGCTGGTGGTGAAACTTCTGAAGTAAAACTCCCGGAGTGACATAACATTACACACGTCACCTGTTGACTTGGCATGGGCTGAGTGGTTGCCACATGTCACTCGTTGACATGGTATACCACATGTCCTTGCTGACGTTGTCTGCCACATGTCCTTGAATTGGATGGTTGAGGCTTACTTCGGGTCTTTACCCAGAGTCCACAAGTTTATGCCACGTCGTTTTTGGATCAAACGACCCAGATTCACTTCGGACGATCAGACGCTTGAGATCTTCTTCAGACGATATGACAACTGATATCTTCTTTGGATGATCTGGCGGTTGATAATTTATTTCATATCTCCATCTCTCCAGGCTTCGGGAATTTCAAATCTCAAACTGAAACTCTCGAAGTGATTTCTCTGGAGCTCACGATCCATCGCCACATATCCCTCCAGATCTGACGGTTGAAATTTACTTTGGCTCTCCAGACTTCTTGGATTTAAAAAAGTGATTTCTCCGGAGCTCACGATCCATCGCCACATATCCCTCTAGATCTAACGATTGAAATTTACTTTGGCTCTCCAGACTTTTTGGATTTCAAACCTCAAACTTTGCTTCCTCCTGAACTCATGGTCTGTTGACACATATCTCTAATGATCAATGAACCCGATTCTCCTCCTGGTGATGAACGGTCTCAAATTACTTCGAAACTTTGGCAAGCTCCCTCACCTATGTGTGCAAAGCGCTAAGGCTAGTGTATCTTGATTTGATCAGAAGGTTGTTGGTCCTCTGGATCACTGATCCAATGACCATTGTTGCTCCTCCTCCTGATATTTCTCTCCTTCTACTCCTTTGACTCCTTAAAGAGTCACTTTGACACTTAGCCAAATTGTGGATATGTGCACTCCTTGCATATCTTCTGAAGTCTGAATCTTCAAACTCTCATTGATGCTTTACTATTTTCCATCATAATTGTTTTTATTGCCATCAATGACAAGCACACTCTTCCTGTAAAACATGCCAACAATATCCCCCTTTGGCATTGATAGAAACCCTGAAAGGTTGCACTATTCTTCTTAGACCTCCAACTGCAGCATCCAGACCACACCTTTTCTCCCCCTTTGAAATCAATGTCAAATAAAACTGAGAGGGACTTTATTCTCCCCCTGATCATAAATATAATAAGAACTCTCCCCCTGATTATATATACTATGATAACTCTCCCCCTGATCAAATAGATTATTTTAACTTGATAACAAGGTCACGCCCAACTTCTGGCATAGATACTCAAACTGAGCTTTTGCAAGCGGTTTAGTGAAGATATCAGCAATTTGATCTTTGGATGGAATATAATGCAAAGAAACAATAGTGTTGGTTACCTGTTCCCTCAAGAAGTGATACTTGATGGGTATATGCTTGGTCTTGGAGTGAAATACAGGATTCTTTGACAGACTGATTGCACTAGTATTATCACAATGAATTGGGATTGGTTCAGTATACTTTACCTCCAAGTCTGCAAGTGTCTGAATCATCCACAATACTTGGGTACAACAAGTGGAAGCTGCAATGTATTCATCTTCTGTAGTTGATAAGGAATTGGAATCTTGCTTCTTTCCCATCCATGCTACAAGAGAATATCCTAAGAAGAATGCACCTCCACTCGTGCTTTTCCTTTCATCAATACAGTTATCCCAATCAGCATCCGAATAGACTGATAATTGAAAATTTTGATTCCTAGGATAACATAGGCCATAGTTCATTGTTTCTTTCAAGTATCTGAATATTCTTTTGACAGCTAGCAAATGACTTTATTTAGGTGCAGATTGATACCTTCCTACCATTCCAACAGCATGCATTATGTCTGGATGAGATGTTGTGATGTACAACAGGTTGCATATCATAGACCTATATGAACTCCGATCAACATCAGGTGAGTAATCATCCTTGCTTAACTTGCATCCAGTGACCATAGGTGTGCTCACAGGTTTAGAATCTTCCATAGGAAACCTTTTCAACATTTCTCTTGGATATTTCTCCTAAGAAACAAATATTCCTTCAAACCTCTGATTAATTTGCAGACCGAGAAAAAATGATAGTTCCCCTATCATAGACATTTCAAATTCAGACTGCATGGTAGAAGAAAACCATTGTACCAATGAATCATTATTGCTTCCAAAGATGATGTCATCTACATAGACCAACACAATGAGAAAATCATTATCCTTTGTTTTGATATATAGATTGTTGTCAATTGTTCCTCTCTTGAACCCTTTGTCTTGAAGATACTTATCTAGTCTATAATACCAGGCACGAGGAGCTTGTTTCAACCCATATAAGGCTTTCTTCATCTTGTAGACAAAGTCAAGGTTATCTGACAATTGGAAACCCTCTGGTTGTTCCATATAGACTTCTTATTTTAGATATCCATTTAGAAAAGCTGACTTGACATCCATTTGATAGACTTTAAACTGTTTATGAAAAGCATAGGCAAGAAACATTCTAATAGCTTCTAATCTTGCTACGTTTTGCAAATGTTTCATCAAAATCCAGTCCTTCTATTTGAGCATATCCTTTGCAGACCAATCTAGCCTTATTTCTTACAATATTTCCTTGCTCATTCATCTTATTTTTGTAGACCCGTTTGGATCATATTAAATTTTTATTTGCTAGCCTAGGAACGAGTTCCCAAGTGTCATTCTTTTCAATCTGATCCAGTTCCTCATTCATTGATTTTAACCAATCTACGTCTTTACTGGCTTCATTAAAGTTCTTGGGTTCCACCATGGATATGAAGGCTATATGTGATTGCTCGATGTCTTTGATTATCCTTATTTTGGTTTGTACACCTTTGTTTTTCTCACCAATTATTTGACTTTCAAGATGATTCTTTTGAGTCATTATGGAGGAAGGATTTGATGTTGATCGATGTCCTGACTCTTCTTGTCTGGATGTATCTTCTCCACCCGATTCATCATCTTATTGTGACTCTGATTTTTTTTGTTCTTCATTTTCATTATTCTCATCATTTTCTTCATCTGACTTGGTGCTTATTCTTTGTTGATCTTTTAGAGCTTCTTCATCAATTCGAACATCAATATACTCTACTAATTTATGCATTAGACTTTTGTTAAAGCATCTGTATCCTTTATTGTTTGTTTCATATCCTAAGAAGATACCTTCATCAGTTCTACTATAAAAATTTTCCCAGATGATCATCATTATTCTTGATGTAGCATTTACTTCCAAATACTTTGAAGTGCTTGATTGATGCAGGTCGACCAAACCACAACTCATATGGAGTTTTATCATTGGTCGGCCTTAGATGTGCTTTGTTTAGAATATGAATAGTTGTGTGAACATCCTCCACCCAGAAGGTTTGTGAGATTTCCCTTTCACTCATCATAGCCCTTGCCATCTGTTGAATTGATCTATTTTGGCATTCTACAACTCCATTTTGTTGAGGAGTACCTGGAATAGTATATTCTCTTTCAATTCCATGTCTGTCACAGAATTCTTTGAAATCTCTTGACAGAAATTCTCCTCCCCTATCTGAGCGAATTTCCTTTAAATTCCTTCATGTCTGATTCTCAGCTAACGCCTTAAACATTTTGAACTTTTCAAACTAATCAGATTTTTCTCTCAAAAAGGCAACCCACGTAAGTCTGGAGCAGTCATTAATGACTAGCATAAAGTAACGTTCTCCTCCAGTTCCTTCCTTTCGCGATGGTCCACATAGATCCATATGAACAATTTGAAGTGGTTTCTCTGAAGATGTGAAACTCTTCGATTTGAATTGAGAATGAGTCAGCTTCCCCATTTGACAAGATTCGCATATAGAGTTATTAGCCTTATATATTCTTGGAAGGTATTTTACAGCACCTTCATTATTCAGTTTGACAATATGATCAAAATTTAGGTGTCCAAGCCTTCTATGCCATAAACAACTTTCATCAAATTTGCTTAAATGACATTTCTCCTTATCTTCCTTCAGAACATATACAATGTTTTCAGTTCTAACCCCTTTTGCAATCAGCTCTCATGTGTTTACTGTCTTTATTTTACAATTATTGGTAGTGAAAGTGACTTCACATCCTCTGTCACATATCTGACTGACACTAAGAATATTATGCTTTAAACCATCAACAAATAATACATCTTGATCTTTTCTTCTTCCATTACTTAAGCTTACTAGACCTTTACCTCTGATCGTTCCTGGAGCATCATTTCCAAAGGTCACACTCCCTGATTTACTTTCTTTGAGTGATAGGAACTTACTTTGTCACCTGTCATATGACTGGAGCATCTGTTGTTAATATACCAGGGGTCCTTTTGTATTTGAGCTGAAAACACTAATCCACACTTATTATCTTCATTCTTCTTCCAAACCTTGACGTTTTCAGCTTTGTTATTTGAATCTGGATTATAGTTCCTTAAGCGACAGTCTACATCTTTATGTCCATAATTATGGCAGATGTAACATTCTAGTTCATTGAATAAAGGGTCATAACGATTGTTATGCTTAATCTGTGTCTTTTTCCTAGCTATCACATGATATGCAGTCTGTGGTTGTTTGTTACTTGATTGTCTCATTCTTTGTTGTGGAAGATATTTATTTCTTGGTAGTCTTGATTGCTCATGTCTAAATATTAAATAACAATTTACAGCTTTGTGGCCAAAGTTAGAACAGTAAAAACAATATCCATAGAAAAAATCTTTGTACCTGAAAAATGGTTGTCTTCTTTGAGCTGGTCGATTTCTTTCATGTTGATGATTTCCTTGAGTAGAGGGTGTATTATTTCCTTGTTTTACAGATTCAGTTCTTGTACCTTTTTCTTCACTCCTCCTAGGCGGTTGATTATCTTCCTTTGTTTCTACAGGTCTGTTGTTGTCAATGGTTGTAGATTTGACAAACTTGATGGATTCTGTGTTGCTTGGTTGACTACTACTTGATCCTTCTTCATAACCCAAACCAATTTTCAACTTTGAATTCCTTTGTTGATTCAGAATGGAGGCTAATCCTTTTGAGGCTTTAATACTTGTCAGATTCTGATGATATAAGGCCTGATATTTCTCTAGATATTTTCTGACGATTACTACTTCAGCTTCCAATTTTTCCCCTTTTGTTTCATCTTCCTTCAACTATTGTTTGATGATTTCTTCAATCTTCTTATCTTCTTCTAACTTAACCTTCAACGGAGAAATTTCTTCAGAAGATTCATTGCCTATTTTCTCATATCTAAGCAGTAACTGCTTTTGTTTTCTCTTCTTTTCTCTGAGTCTATCAATGTCTTCCATGGCACTGACAAGTTCTCCTTCAAGATCTACTACTACTTCACAATCAGCGAACTCACTTCATGTTTCTTCAGTGTTTAGGTCTTCTAAATCTATTAGCATGAATCATTTATTTTATCTTTAATAGAAGAGTCACTACTTTCATCATCTGAAGGATCGTCATCATTCTTTACACAAAGGCTTTTCCTTTTATAATTATTCTCTTTATATACCTTCTTGTGTTTGTGATTCTCTTCATCGTCATAAGCCTGATCCTTTCTTTTGTGAGGGCACTTAGATGCAAAATTACCTATCCTACCACAGTTGAATAATTTGAAGGGAAGTTTACCTTTGTATTTGCCTGATCCTTTTGTCAGTCTTCTCACAAAATTTTCTTCTATCTCCTCTATATCGGAGTCCGTGTTTTTCTCTTCTTTAAAGGATGTCTCTCTTGTAGTGGATTTACCTTTGGTGATTCTCATCTCATAAGCAGTTAAAGTTCCAAGAAGTTGATCTAGTCTCAATTTTTTGAGATCAGTTATTTCCTCTATAGAAGAGACCTTTGAGTTAAATCTATCAAGAAGAGATCTTAATATTTTCTGGACTAGAAAAGATTCATCTATCGTTTCACCTAGACCTTTCATAGTGTTGACAAGCTCTTCTATACGTGAGAAGTACTTACTGATATTTTTTTCTTCATCCATCTTTAACTGCTCAAATTTCAGTCTGTGAGTCTGAATTTTTGCGTCTTTCACCTTTTCATTACCTTCATAACTACTTATCAGCTTGTCCCACATAACTTTTGTTGAATCAAAGTGCATGACTTTGACAAACTCAACTTCAGTGAGTCCACTGAGAATGGAATTCATTTATTTTACATTAAATCTAAACTCCAGCTTGTCATATTTTGAGACCAAGACTACAAAGTTCACATATCATGTTTCAACGACATCCCAAACATCATCGCCCAAAGACATTAAATGTGTTCTCATCCTTATTTTCCAGAAGGCAAAGTTTGTTCCATCAAACATAAGGGGTCTATTAGTTGAACTTCTTTCATGACTAGTCATGTTCAAGATTATGGATCTACCTTTGATCAAAGGCACCGGCACTGATACCAATTGTTGGAAGTATAACTAAGAGGGGGGGGGTGAATCAGTTATAATGTAAGATTGAAAATTTTTCTTGTTCTTTTCGTAATATTTATAGATTATTATTTAATGTGTTACTGGTAACTTAACATACATAGATGTAAAATATTTGATCAATCACATAGAATACATAGAGACACGGATTCTCACGAGGAAACCCATAAAGGGATAAAACCTCTTCTTCTTCGGATGTCAATCAAGTTTCAACCTTCATGTACATCATACTCTTTGAGCACCAACTCAAATATGAGGCTACAACCTCTGATAGCAAGATACAACTTGCAGAGAGCACCAACTTTCATATTTCTCTAGCACCAACTAGATGGAAGGACCAACTCCTAGGTTTCTCTAGCACCAACTAGATTGAAGCACCAACTCCCAGGTTTCTCTAGCACCAACTCCCAAAATATATTATAGAACCAACTAAAATTTAGAGGACTACAATCCTCCCTAGCACCACCCTACAACCCTGATTGAATCTTTAAAAACTTTACTTACTTGCTATGTCTCTGATATGGTCTGTTACAGCTCCATGTCTCCTTTGCCTTCTTCAGCTTCTATGCTTTGTTCCGCTTCTGCATCTTTTTGCTTCTATGCTCTACTCTTTTTCCTCTTGCACACTTTTTCTACTCCATTCAGCTTATCTTCTTCCTTTTATGCTCTGTGCTACCTCTTCATGCTATACGGTGTGCCTCTANCTTCTATGCTTTGTTCCGCTTCTGCATCTTTTTGCTTCTATGCTCTACTCTTTTTCCTCTTGCACACTTTTTCTACTCCATTCAGCTTATCTTCTTCCTTTTATGCTCTGTGCTACCTCTTCATGCTATACGGTGTGCCTCTAATCTCCACTTCAAGTCCTACATTGCATCTCCTTCTACCCACATGTGTAGCTTTTGAAAAAACACCCTCTCTTTTATGTTATGGACGTCTTTCTCACGCCGAGTCCTTACCCTGATCATCATTGCAACTCTTCGTCTTATCAGGAAATTATGTTGAATATGTTCTTCATCGGTGGTCGTTATCCAAAGATTCTTTGGCTTCTCTGGTAGTTTTCCCGAACCTGTTCATCACTAGCAGTCATTATCCTGAGATTCTTTTTCTTCTCTGGCAGTCACAACTCTTCGTCTTCTCTGGCAGTTACAGTCAGTCATTTTTGGCTTCTTTGGCTTCTAATCTCCTTCCTTTATGATACCACCAGTGGTGACCACACGCCTATTCAAAAGTCTCTTCACGATCTCGTTCTACCGAGCGCTAGCTCTGTTCTTCGATATGACCTTGGGCGATGATATCACGTGACCACGCGATTGCGGGCGTGTCCAAAGGTGTTTTGGATCAAACTACCTTTCTTCCTACAATTTACCTCGCGCCTCCATGTGTCGTTTATCCAAAACCATGGTTTTGATTGCGGCCCGCTTAAGAAAAATTAAGACCCGAGCATGTTCTAGGCCCGCAATTAAGCATGACCATTGATCTCCAATCCCTTGGCGATGTGACTCAATCAACGACTTCTATCTGCCTTCCTTTCCTCCTTCCATGCACGATCCTAGATCTCCATGATCCATCGACATGTATCTTCCTTCCAAATAAACAGCTACGATTGATTATGGCCTTCCAGTCTTCGGGAGTTTCAACTCTCAAATCTCGCTTTTACCATATGACAATCTTCCAGAGTGGAAGATCTATTGACACTTGTCTCCCTGAATCTATGATCAGGATCTCCTCTGCGAGTCTTCCCTTTAGGACTTTTAATTCTCAAACTCTCGTTTCTTTCATATGTCAATCTTCCAGAGTCGATGATCTGCAGACACATGTCCGAATAGATCGGGTGGTTTACACTTATCCTTTTAATGTATTTTGATCAATGCCTGAGAATGCACCTGAAGTGATCTTTAGATCGGACGACTTATGTCCACTTCGAAACTTTGACGTTCGGGACTTTGGGACTTTAGGCATCTGCTGGTGGTGAAACTCCCGAAGTAAAACTCTCGGAGTGACGTAACATTACACACTTCACCTATTGACTTGGCACGGGCTGAGTGGTTTCCACATGTCACTCACTGACGTGGTCTACAACATGTACTTACTGATGTGGTCTGCCACTTGTACTTGCTGATGTGGTCTGCCACATGTCCTTGACTCAGATGGTTGATGCTTACTTTGGGTCTTTACTCGGAGTCCACAGGTTTACGCCACGTCTTTTCTAGATTAGACGGCCCAGATTCACCTCGGACGATCTGACACTTGAGATCTTCTTCGGACGATCTAAAAACTGAGATCTACTTCGGATGATCCAACAGTCGAGAATTTATTTCATCTCTCCGGGCTTCGGGAATTTCAAATCTCAAACTGAAACTCTCAAAGTGATTTCTTCGGAGCTCACGATTCGTTGCCACATATCCCTTTGGATCTGACGATTGAAATTTACTCCGGACTTCAGGGATTTCAAATCTCAAACTTTGCTTCCTCCTAAAATCATGGTCTTTTGACATGTATCTCCGACGATCAATGAACCAGATTATCCTCCTGGTGATGAACGGTCTCAAATTACTTCGGGACTTCAGAACTTTGGCAAGCTCCCTCACCTGCATGTGAAAATATCTAAGTCTCACATATATTGATTTGATAGTATGGTTGTTGGTCCTCTATATTGGTGATCCAACGGCCACTGTCACTCCTCCTCCTGATATTTCTCTCCTTCTGCTCCTTTGAATCCTTAAAGACTCACTTCAACACTTAGCCAAATTGTGGATCTATGCACTCCTTTCATATCTTCCGAAGTCTGAATCTTCGAACTCTCATCGCTTCTTTCTTGGTTGTTATCGTCGTTTCTTTTCTTTCCATCAATGACAAGCACACTCTTCCTGTAAAACATGCCAACAGTAGGAGGGATAAAGAAAAAATTGTCAAAACTTGTACTGACAGTCAGGAAGCCAATCATGCAATGTGAAGTGTGATCCAATCAAATAGCGATGGAGACTAAAATAACCTTTCATGGTTATTAACAGAGCAACTAAGCAATGATGTAAAATAGGTCATTCAAAGAATTAAATTTCCCGTAGGTTTTTCTTCAAACATAAATAATATCTTAATGAAGAAAGGTGAATTTGGTGGGGTAAAAACACATGATTGGAATACCTTCACTATGGTAATAATTTTGGTATACATATTTATATATTGGCCTTATACATCTTTTAAGTTTTTTTTTTTTTTGTCTTCTTTGGTCAAAACAAATAACGATTCATTTTTGTTGTTACAGTGTTTTCTACCACTATCTCTCCCAAATGAATTTGACAACAACATCAAACAAGTTATATATGATCTTGGAAAATACATGAGGTAAGTATTTTTTATTTATATTCCAAATGTTCTTTAAATTTGTTGTTGTACTTAACGACATGTGTTTTACTTATAATGTAATATATAATATGTTATGTTGAATCATGTTATTTTCTTGTGTCATGATCTCATGTAGATGGTTTTCATTGAAATAAATCCATGAATATGATATAAAGTATTGGAAGAGAGAAATTCCTCGGCTAATGTGTGAAATGAAAAAGTTTATACCTACAACATTTTTCAATGCACAATAACTCTACCTCATACACCAAGTTGAGGAGACTGAAATGTGTGACCTATACACACAAGGTCAATGTGGATGGTGGAGAGGCACTTGAAATCATTGAAGGCTTTGGTTAGACAAAGAGCATGTCCTGAGGGTTCTATGGTGGAGGGATATATGGTATATCAATCCATGGTGTATATTAGTCAGTATCAATTCATGGAAGGAACTATATGTCACCCTCCAATGCACTTTCAATACACTATCTACCCTTGGAAGGACGAATGGTGACAAGGTTTTTTGCACATATGGAGATATGTGATGTGATGATAGCACAATTATACATGTGGGAAATACATAGAATCTATAAAAATTTCCCTTGGTGCTTCGCCTTGAACACCAAAGAGAAGCTTTTTCACAT
>WSFP011429788.1:0-21783 GCA_009831015.1 Picea engelmannii | reverse complement strand
GATGCCAAAGGATGATTGAATGATGTCAAAGGTCAAAGGGTTGATGTATGTCTTATCATAGTATATTGATGAAGTATGTATTGATTGATGTCAAGTGGAATCATAGTCATATGTTGTCATGATGCATAGATGAAGATGGATCATTGAGTTGTCATTGATACATGATGCATAGATGAAGATGGATCAATGAGTTGTCGTTAGTATATGATGCATTGTTGGATTGATGTAAAGATGAATCATTATTTTCTTATCACGGTTGATAAGAAGTACAAATGGATGAAATCCAAAGTGGTCCTCTTATGGTGAAATCCCTCATGGGAAGTCGCTTTGTGGTTGAGTTATCCTTGAAGTCTGGTTAAGAGAACCCATGCTTATATGTGGAATAATGAGATGAAGATCAGTGAATTTTTTGGTGAAACTATCCTAGATGGATAGTGATTGTCATGCCATTTCTAGTGGTATGTGGAATGTCGCATAACTCCTGAGTCCTCATGGTTTGAGATTTATGCCCCTACAAAGATAAAGGACCCTCATATGTAGACTTGAAGCCCCAAAAGGTCAAAGAAGTCAAAGAGTTTGCAAAGAAGAAATTATTATTTAAATGATAAAATGAAGTGACAAAGTCAAGGAGGATTATTTAAATAATAAAGTGAAGTGACAAAATCAAGGAAGATTATTTAAATGATAAAGTGAGGTGACAAAGTCAAGGAGGAATATTTAAATGATAAAGTAATGGAGAACTTTCTAATTATGGAAAGTGGTTAACCCTAAAATGAGGAAAATGGGTTAAGTGACCTAGAAATGGGTTAAGTGACCTAGAAGATGCTTCTAAGGAAGCTACTTTGAGAGTATAAATAAGAGGCAAGGGTCTCTTGTGAAATATATCTCTTGTGCATCTCTTGAGCATATGTTGAAGATCTATTTTGAGAGAGAGGAGATATGTAGGATCTCATGGACGCATCAAAGTTTCAGCAAGTTTGAGATCATGACGGAAAAAGTCTTGAAAGTTCAGAAACCCTAGTTTCTGAGGTATACGCGGGCTACAGTGAGCCAGGGCTCGTACATACGTGGGTTGAATGAGGACAGGGTGCGTACAGTGGATGAAGTCATGAAGACTTGTGGTTGAGTTGATGACAGGCTCTTGAAGACTGAAGAAGGTTCCAGATCTGCATTCTATGGGCTCAGATATACCATAGAAACTCTGGTATGGTCACATTGTTGTCTTGATGGACACTCTTTCTTGTTATGTGGTGAATGATAAAGGCATTCTTGGTATGGTTGTTGTGATTTGGTTTTTGTTGGTTGATGGAGTGAGAAACACTTTGATTATTCCATATTGATATGATTGCTATAGTATATTGGTTGCTTATACATGATTGAGTAGCATTCATATTTTATGGTTGAGGAGCATGAGTAAGTTGTTGGAGAGCTTGGATTTGTCGTGAGTGGTTATGGTTTAGATTGGACAGTGAAGAACAGAAGAGAATGTGATTGAAGGTTGAAGAGGATCTGATTTCATCTTGAAAATAAAAACCCTAAGTACTTAGATGTGATATGCAGTTTGTAGTACAGACTGGCCATGTACATATGCAAGTTGTACTACTAGTAGGGTGCATGCATACGCGTGTTGCACTACCGACAGGTCACGTACCTGTTGACAGATTGATATCTGTTGAGGATTGTTGCCTCATCTCAGTTCATGTTGAGGGTGTAAGATGAGTCTTGCATTATAGAGCTGGTGCTCTTGTAGAGTTGTACTCTATTCATTTGTTGTTGATAAACCCAAGGATTGTAGTCTGTGATAAAAAGAAAATTGTAAATACATCTAGTGTTCTTTGTGTTCCTTGTGGTGATGATTTATTAATGATATGTTGTTGATATATGTTCACATTTAACTGAATATAAATGAAAACAATAAGTAATTAGTAAATGGTGACTGGTAATGAGTAAATGGTGATTGCTAACTAATGAGTTTTGTGAAAGGAAAGTTTTGGGAAAAATATCCCTACATTGTTCACCCCCCCCTCTCAGTGTAGTCGGTGTGTCCAACATGAGCTACAGCCTCACTTATTTTCTAAATAAAACTAGACTTTTGGTGGTCCAAAATCTTTTGAGTGGGGAGGAGTGATACAAGAACTTATCCAATAAAAAATCCCAAGAGATGTGGGATACCATTAGTACAAGTATATACTCAGACGAAGGATCAAAATAGGTGGGAGAGTCACAAAGAGTGTTGGCACTCAATCTTGGGGACGATGGCACCAAAAGTTAAGAATTGACCTACAATTATGGTATGAATCCCGCCATTCCTTCATTCTATAATATAATCCAGTTGTCAACATGTAGTGATATTGTTGGCACACATCCTCAGTGCCTTAGTTTGATTCTATATGAATATACATCTCATATTCAAATCCCATGGTGCACTTGGAGCACAATTGTTTGCACAAATCGAGGATAATATCTCCCATCTCTTAGTGTTTTGAAAAAATATGACAGAATAGTTAGCAAATCTGTTGTGAAGAAATTGTCCTATCATAAAATGCATGATCTACCCATATATATATATATATATATATATATATATATATATATATATATATTGGCACACATCCTCGGTGCCTTATTTTGATTCTAGATCAATATACATCTGATATTCAAATCCCATGGTGCACTCGGAGCACAATTGTTTGCACAAATCGAGGAGAATCTCTCCCATCTCTTAGTGTTTTGAAAAAATATGACAGAATAGTTACCAGATCTATTGTGAAGAAATTGTCCTATCATAAAATGCATGATCTACCCATATATATATATATATATATATATATATATATATATGGCTACTCAAGATACTGAGGAGGCATCTCTTTGCTGGTGGAAAATTGAACTCATGTTTGCAAGGAGTTGGGCCATCAATTTCTCAAAGACACTTGAGATATTGTGGACTAATAGGAATGGGAGGCACTGAGGTTTCTTGAGTGAAAACCCTAAGGTTTCTCATATTAGGCAGCAACATATTGAACACACTTTTTTTTTTTTGGAGGCCACATATTACATCGTGGTGCAGTTTCAGGCCATGCAAGCATTTAATGTGTTTCTATTAACTAGAAGGGAGGGACTTGTAAGGTAAAAAATACCAAAATAGCTTGAAAATGTAAAGAGAAGAAGCTCCACACCTTGAGAAATAGATATAAGAATGAAATATAAGCATCTTCAAGGGGGAAACCTTCTTTTACAATAGAAAAAATGTACAAGAATGAGATGAGATGATTCTAAAACTAGGTTTCCTTTTGTGTGTGTGTGTGTGTGTGTGTGTGTGTGTGTGTGTGTGTGTGTGTGTGTGTGTGTGTGTGTAGGAGACAAAGGGTATAATTACAATTAAAGGGTCTAGCCGACAAAAATAATATAAAATTATAAATATAACTCACTGTCTAGGGCTTTGAATGGGGCTTTATCTAGGGCTTAACATGCCCCTCGCTTTCAAACAAGTGTTGTGCTCGTCAATTGACTAACACAGGTGTTTTTGCATGTTAGGGACCTAACCCCTCACATAGATAGAATAACATATTTTCCATGTAATAAATGCCTACGTTAGTTAATAAGGCCTAAATATATTTTCTATGTAATAAAGGTCGATATTAGTTAGTAAGGCCTATTTAATAATTGTGAACAAGTCAATGTGAGAAGACCTAATAGAAGCTTCCACTTATAGAAAGATCTTCCTTTAGAATGTTCTTTAGAAGATAGAATTAGTATAAATAAGTGTAAGAGGCATGAGAAAGTTTGTCTTGAGAATTATTGTAATAAAGCTATGCTCTTCTTGAGGTTACCCTCTCGAAGAGGCAAGTGAACATTGCTTTCTTTGAATAAAGGTATTATTTATGGTATTTATATTCTCAATATTTTTTTGTTCCATTAATATCTGATGAATATCCATGTTTATGCATATTATATTACATCTAGTACTTTACAAGTGGTATCAAAGCACTTTCCTTGGCAGAAATTGTGGGTAAATTGTTTTTCCATGGTAGAGACTGTGATACCTACAAATTTAACTTTTTTTTACCCCGTAGACCCATACCCTTCCCGCCACTTTTATTTCCCACTTATCCCATTGGTTTTCTCTTGTTTCCCTTATCGTAGTGATATATATCATTTCTCTGGGGTTTTTTTCATGGACCCACCCCTCTTTCCCTCATGGATCCCACCTTCCAAGAAGAAACCAATCATAAAATGAATACAGGCCTTACTACCCTTCAGACCCAAGTGAATTAGGACATTCCTACCATTCATGCCAAAATGGAATACATCCAATAACAATTAGGTAGGGAAATCGTTGAAGTCAATTTCGCTTTCCAACAATTCATGAACAAATTCTAGGGTCCTTCCTCCTCTGAACCACCTATATATACTAAAGATGTTGGCTCCAACTAGCCTCTATACTCTCATTCCAACTCCTTACCTCGTGACCCCAGTCTTCCGAGGGTTGAGGTGAACAAATTTGATGGCTTGGATCTAACAGCTTGGGTCACTCAAATGGAACACTATTTCTCCCTGCATGGAATTACTGATGAGTTGAGCAAGATTCGTTATGAAATTCTCTATTTGGATCCAGAATGATGAAAATGGTGAAAATGGCATAGAAATTCATGTCAAGGGTATGTTTCTTGGTCATAGTTTGTTGTTGAGATGTATGAACTCTTTGACATGGACACCCACCATTTAGCACATCTGACCAAGTTGAAATAGTCTGGAATAGTGGAATATTTTATTACTGCATTTGAGCACTTGGATTTCCAAATGGAGGGAATGACCAATTCAATTTTCAGGGAATCTTTTATCAGTGGCCTCAAGGATGAAATATGAGCTCAGGTCATAATGGATCGCCCCCAGACTTGGTTGGAAGAAACTAAATGTGTCAAGGAGGCACAACAGGTTATCTTGGACGAGATTATAAAACCCACCTTTGTTCCTTTCGCTAAACCCAACACCCCTGCCCCTTAGGCCACTCGTCTATAGGTCCAAAAATTAACACAGGAAGAAATGGCTAAACGCCAAGTCAAGTGTATCTACTATAATTGTGATGAAAAATAATTTCCAAGGCACAAGTGTAAAGAACATAAACTCTTTATGGTCATTTCAAAGGATGTTTCTGATGAAGATATTGAGGTCTCTCTTGAAGTCGAGCTACCCCAAATAGATAATCTTTCATCTCCCATTGATCCTCCTGAAGTTGAACCACTCATTTCGCTAAATGCTCTTACTATTTTTTATGTTGCCCAAACCCTCAAATTGATTTCTTACATTAAGCACCAAAAAGTAATCATCCTAGTTGACAGTGGAAACACTCATTATTCCATTCATCGCCACCTTGCTCAAGAGGTAAATTTCTATATATGTGTTATGAAATGTGGGGGGCATTGTGAAAATGTGCACATACAAATTGGTCAGTATGACCTAAAATCTCACATGTTTTCTATTGACATGGGTGGTTGTGACATTGTTCTTGGTGTTTAATGTTACACACTCTTGGCCCCATAACCATGTATTTTAAGGATTTAACCATACAATTCCAATGGGAAGGAAAAAAATATAAATTCCAAGGAATTACAACAAGGTCCCCAAAGATCATCAGTTCCCACCGCATGGAAAAGTTGCTCAAAATAGGTCATTTTGGAATCATTGCCCAAATCCATTTCATTCAAGTAGTTGAGACACCCTCAGTACACCCTGACCTTCAAGCTATCCTTTCCCACCATCCTATTGTTTTCTGAACTCCTCAGAGCCTTCCTCTCTGCAAGGAGACCATGACCACTCCATCCCTTTAATCCTAGGAAGTCTTCCTCCCAATGTTCTCCCTTATTTTCATCCCTTTGCTCAAAAAAATGAAATTGTGAAAATCTTCTAAGAATTGTTAAAGTAGGTGTTATCCATCCTAGTACCAACCCCTATTCTTCTCATGTTGTCATGGTCCCCAAGAAGGAATGAACTGGGCACATGTGTCCTAATTTTTGTGCCCTTAAAAACTTACCATCAAGGAAAAATATCCCATTCCCATCATAGATGACCTTCTGGATGAACTTAGTGGGGTTCAATACTTTGCCAAAATTGACCTCCATTTGGGCTACCACCATATACATATGAAAGAGGAAGACATCCCCAAAACTGCATTTCACACTCATGAGGGCCTATATGAGTTCTTTCTTATTCTCTTTGGTCTCTGTAATGCCCCCTTCACTTTTCAAAGTCTCATGAATCATGTCTTTTTTCCTTTCCTCCGTCACTTTGTGTTAGTTTTATTTGATGACATTCTCATCTATAGTAAAATGTGGACATCCATCTCACCCATGTAGATCAAGTTCTCCATCTCCTCTCCAAGAACCAACTTTTCCTCAAACAATCTATATGTACTTTTGGTGCCTCTAAAGTTGAGTACCTGGGTGATATTGTTGGTAAGGATGGTGTAAGGGTGGATCCCAAGAAAATTGAAGCTATGTCAAATTGGCCTCACCCTAAAACTCTTAAAAGTATGTGTGGTTTCCTAGATTTAACGAGATATTATTGCAAGTTTGTTCATAATTATGGAAAAATTGCGGCTCCTCTCACAGCTCCCCTTAAAAAGAATACTTTCAGTTGGACTCCAGTAGCTAACCAATCCTTCCAATCCTTGAAAGAAGTTATGTGCACTACTCTTGTGCTGGCCCTACCTGACTTCACCAAGACATTTGCTCTAGAATGTGATGCATCAGGAAGAGGAATTGGGGAAGTCTTCATGCAATATGGATGACCTTTGGATTTCACCAACAAACAATTGTCAAACCAACATTTTGGCCAATCAATTTATGAAAAAGGAAATGTTGGTTATTTTGGATGCAGTGGATATCTAGTGCCCTTATCTATTGGGACAATGCTTAAAATTAGAACAAATCATCAAAGCCTCAAGTACTTCCTCGAACAACGAATTTCATCCCTGGAGCAACAAAAATGGATGACCAATATGTTTGGATATTATTATGAGTTTGTTTATAACAAGGGAAACTAAAATGTGGTGGTTGATGCTCATTCTAGGAAATATGAAGACGAAGGGTTCTTCTTTTCCCTGTCATTCATTTTTGTCGACTAGCTTCAAGTTGTTTGATATGAATGGTTTCAAGACCCTAAAATTTCTGACCTAATCCAAAAACTTCAACATGGTACCCAAGTTGCCCCAAGGTACTCTTGGCACAATGACGAGTTTTTCTATAAAGGTCGCTTGTATTTAAGCAAACAATTGACATGTATATACAAGGTTCTCTCTGAGTTTCAAGATTCGCCAACAATGGAACATTCAGGTTTTACCAAAACATATGAACGGGTCAAATGATATTTCTTCTAGGACGGTATGAAACATGACATCCGCAACCTTGTGGTCGAATGTGATATCAGTCAACACAATAAGGGTGAGACTGTCAAACCTCTTGGCATACTCCAAACACTTCCACTTCCCCCTACTATTTGAATGAACATTTCTATGGATTTCAATGTTGGCTTACCCAAATCAAGAAATAAGTCGGTCATCATGGTGGTAGTGGTTTTTCTTTCAAAATATGCTCATTTCTATGCTCTTCAACACCTGTTCACATAATCCATAGTGGATCATTTTTTTATGGATAATATCTTCAAACTCCATGGAATGCCTCATTCTATTGTTTCTGACCATGATCCCATTTTTACCAGCAATTTTTGGAAAGAATTATTCAGGCTCCAGGGAACTGAATTGCATCTCAAATAACCTATCATCCCCAAACTGATGGCTAAACAGAAGCGATCAACAAGTGTTTAGAAAAATATTTTAGGTGTTTTTCAATTGATAGACAACATCAGTGGGTTCAATGATTACTCCTAGTTGAATGGTGGTAAAACATCTCTTACCATACTTCCACTCGCATGACTTCTTTTGAAATAGTCTACAGACAAAATACATCATCATTTCTCCCATACATATCGCTGTCTCCAAGGTTTAGGAGCTTCACCGCAATCTTACCTTCTTCATGACCATTCTCCATACTCTCAAAGAAAATTTGGTAATGGATCAAAACCGCATGAAGAAACATGCAGATCAAGGTCATTCTGAATGTCAATTTTCTAAAGGGGATCAAGTGTTTCTCTGGTCTCCAACTATACAAACGGACTTCACTCAAATCCCAACAGTGTAAGAAACTTGCACCAAAATTTTATGTTCCTTATACTATTCTCAAACACATGGGACTAGTGTCTCATTGGTTATATTTTCATAGTCACTCCAAGCTACATCATGTTTTTCATGTCTCATGCTTAAATAAAGTGATTGGAACCAAATTCCATACCCATACCAACATACCAGCATTGGATGAAGAAGTTTCTATTTGGTTGCAACCACAAGCCATCTTGGACCAATGAGAGAATCGTCTTCGTCAACGCACCATCAAGGAAGTTTTGGTTCACTGGAAGGATACTCCACTAGAATATGCCACTTGGGAACCGACTACCATTCTGCAGCATGTTATTCATCTTAATCCTTGAGGACGAGGCTCTTTTTCAAGGGGGAGGGCATGCTAGGGACCTAACCCCTCACATAGATAGAATATATATTTTCCATGTAATAAAGGATGACATTAGTTAATAAGTCCTAAATATATTTTCCATGTAATAAAAGATGAGATTAGTTAGTAAGGCCTATTTAATAATTTTGAACAAATTAATGTATGAATACTTAATAGAAAATTTCGCTTCTAGAAAGATCTTTCTCTAGAATGTTCTTTATAAGATAGAATTGGTATAAATAAGAGTAGGAGGCATGAGAAAGCTTGTATTGAGAATTATTGTAATAGATCTCTACTCTGCTAGAGGTTTCCCCCTCGAAGAGGCAAGTGGGCATTGATTTCTTTGAATAAAGGTATTAATTTTGGTATTTCTCTTCTCGATATTTTGTTTTTCCATTGATATCTGATGAATATTCATGTTTCTACATATTATATTACATCTGGTACTTTACATTGCATGAATGACGAAACTTCCCATGTTGCCTCTTCCATTGGTAGGTTTTCCATTTGATGAGGTACTCAATAATTGCTTGATTTTGCAGTTTCTTGTTCCTTGTTTCAAGGATTGTGTATGGTTTTAGTATTACTCTCCATTCTTCTTTAATATTTTCTAAAATAGTTTGGACTAGGATCGTGTCATCAATTAAATTGTTTAAGCAAGAAACATGCAATACTAGATGTACACATGTAGCTGGGGGCAACTCCAATTTGTAATCCATACTTCCAATCCTCTGCAACACCTTATAGGGCCCATAATACTTAGGTGCTAATTTATTGTCCTTATTTTGTTGCTTGAGGGAAAAAAAATTATATGGTTGTAGCCTCAAAAATACCCAATCCTCCACTTCAAATTCTCTTTCACTACGGTATTGATATGCTTGTTGTTTCATCCTATTTAGTGTTATAACCAAGTTGTCGTCCAATCGTTTGGGAACCTCTTGTTGGTTCCATATGTGGTCCTCCACTGCTTGAAATTTTGAAGTCTCTTTCAAGGGTGAAGTCCCTTTCAAGGGTGATGTGATGAATGGAGGATGATATCCATAAAGTTCCATAAATGGGGACATTTTTTTATGAAGTATGGAAGGATGTGTTGTGCCACCATTTTGCCAAGGGAAACTACTTGAACCATTGTGTATGTTTATCAGATGAAAATAAATGAAGATATCCTTCTAGACATTTATTCACAATTTCAAGTTTCCCATCGAATTGAGGATGGTAAGATGATATGTGAGACAATTAAGTACCCAAACAAGAAAATAATCCAGTCCAAGAATTTCTAGTGAAGATTGGATCTTTGTCACTTACAATAATGTTGGGGATTCCATGTAGCTTTTGAATTGTTTCCATGAATGTTATCGCTATTTTACTTTCTTTAAAAGGATGAAAAAGAGAGGAAAAATGGGCATACTTTTTTCAGTCGATCCACTACTACCATGATGACATTCTTTCCTTCATATTTGGGTAAACCTGTAATAAAATACATTGAAAATTCTTCCCAACATTTTCTTGGTATAACTAATGGTTGTAGGAGACTTGGGGTCTTGATTTTCTCTCCCTTATTATGTTGGTAGGCCACACATTTAGCCACAAAATTTTGAACATCAGTTTTAAGATGTTCCTAAAAAAAATCCTTATTGATCCTGTGGTAATTTTTTAAGAACCCTAGATATCCTCCTATAGAAGAAGTGTGTGATTCCAAAAGGACCTTCTATTTGAGATGGGAATTCTTACATAAATATAGGCAATCTTGATACCATAAAAAATCATTCTTCCACACAAATTTATCTAATTCACTTAGGTCCACTTGTAGTTGTTGAAAGATATTGCATACCTTTTTAACTTGCTTCCATTCTATCCTTTATTCTTCCACCCAATCATATTATGGAATAGAAATAACACATATTAAACCCTTTGTTTCTTCTTCTTTACTTGAAAGTGCATCTAACACCATATTATGTTTTCCTTTTTTGTAGATAATTTTGAAGTCATAACATATCATCCTTATAACGCATTTTTATTGCTCTTCTAAGTATAATTTTTAATCCAAGAGGTACTTCAAACTATCATGATCTATTTTTACTTTGAAGTGTCTTCCTATTGAGTAAGGGCATCATTTCTTAATTGTGTGTAGTATGGCCAACATTTATTTTTCATAAATGGGTTTGACTAAGTTCCTTCCTTTAATTTGGTTGATTTCAAAGGCAAGGGGCCTTCCTTATTGCATTAAAATTGCATCAATGCCATGGCCTAAGGCATCACACTCCACAATAAAAAAAATTGTGAATTCAAGTGTGGCCAAGACATGAGTCATACACATAGTCTCCTTAAGTTTTTCAAAATATTTGGTTGCTTCTTGAGGCCAAGAAAATGATTCCTTATTTAATAATGTTGTTAGAGGTTCTTGTATTTGACCATAATTCTTGATAAAATTGTGGTAATATCTTATCAATCCTAATAATCCTCTAAGTTTCTTCAAGGTTTTGGGGATTGGAAATTCCATCATATATTTAATTTTGTTAGGGTCCACTTTGACAACTTCATGAGATACAATATGACCCAAATATTCCACTTCTTGAACTTCAAAGGAACACTTGGAAGGATTTTCATATAGTTGTTTCTCTTCCAATAGTTTTAAGAACCTGTCAACATGTAGTACATGTTCTTCCCAAATTTTTCTAGAGATTAGTATGTCATAAAAGAATACTAAAACAAATTTTCTAAGGAAGGGTTTGAAAATAGAATTCATCAAGATTTGACATATTGAAGGCGCATTAGTAAGTCCAAATGGAATAAACAAAATCTATAATAACATTCATGTGTTCTAGAGGCTACTTTGGGAATGTCTTCTTGCCTCATTCTAATTTGATGATATCATGAATAAATATCCAACTTAGTAAAGAAAAATGCTCCATTCAATTCATCTAATAATTCATCAATGACAAGAACAGGGAACTTACCTTTGATGATCATTTTGTTGATATGCATGTAATCTGGATGCATATTCCATGAGCCATTCATTTTTGTAACAATCACAACTAGTAAAGAGAAATCACTTTGTCTAGGTTGAATGATTTCAACCTCTAACATTTCTTGAATCACGTGCTCAATCTCACTCTTCTATGTATATGGATACATGTAAGGCATAATGTTAGGTGGTACACTTCCTAGTTGCAAATTAATAACATGTTCATGATATCAATTAGGTGGAAGACCCTAGACATCTCTCCAAATGCTTTGGAATGATTGTTGATAAATTTTTGGAGATCAACTAGACAAAATGATGTAGATGTTTGAACAAATAGAGAGAAAAAATGTGAAATTACAACATGGTGCCCCTTTTTGAGTAATTATGTCATGTTGTTAGAGATTATGACTTTAGAGTGTTTCCCTTGGATACCTTTAATCTCAAATTCCTTACCTTCTGAGGAAAATCTCATGAAAAAATCTTGAAAATCAAGGGCCATTGTTCCCAATGATTATAACCATTGGACCGCTAATACAACATCAACACCGCCCATTTGGATTGCAATCATGAGACTATCCAATAAATAATCACCTATACTGAGCTTAATACTATTGAGCTTGATCTCTTATATCTCTAGATCATGTGATGGTTCCAATTATTGATCTACTTCCTCTTCATAATCTGTGTAGAATAATTTATTCTCACCCCATTTATGCCCCTTACTATATACCTTTTGTCAAAATTCAACAATAGTCCATTTTTTATACTTTCATCCATTTGTTGAGGTGTCAACCTGTTAAGAACCATATATCAATATAGCATAGAAAAACCTCAGAAAAGGTACTCAATGCCTTGAAAAAGAGATAATTTCATATAATAAGCCTCTTCAAGGGGGAAACCTCCTTTTACCCCACTTAAATGTTCAATTACAAGATGATTCAAAATTAAAATGTCTCCTTGGTATATATAGGAGACTAGGAGGTATAATTACAACTAATGGCCTAAAACCGACATAAATAAAATAACATTACTAATATAATATGCCCCAATTAAGGGGTAATGAGCCAATATTAGGGCTTAACATGCCCCTCCCCTTGAGACAAGTTTTGACCGCAACGCTTGAGTAACTCTGGATGCTTCTGTATAAAAGACTCATCTTCCCAAGTGGAATCTTTAGCCGGTAGTTTCCTCCATTTAATGAGATACTCTGAAATGGATCTATTCCTCAGCTGGTGAATTCTTGTGTCAGTGATGGATTCAGGCTCCAATATGATTTTTCCTTCCTCGTCAAGTTCTGGAAATATAGTTTGAACTAGGATCTTGTCACCTATAACCTTCTTTAAGCATGAAACATGGAAAATTGGGTGTATTCATGAAGATGCAGGCAGCTCCAATTTGTATGCCATAGTACCAATCTTTTGCAACACCTTATAAGGGCCATAGTACTTTGGTGATCATTTATTATCCTTCTTGACTTGCTTGAGTGACGCAAGTCACCCTCAGAGGCAACCCGCTCTCACCAGGACCTTCTTTCACACTGGCCCGAAGAGTCAAAGCCTCTTCCAACTCCCTCTCGAGAGTCTTCACTACCCACAGTAACTCCTTCCATGACCTCCCTTCGCTTGTCGGGAAATCGGGTTTCGCGATATCGCAAAACTCGTTACACAATCTCGTGCAAATCAAAACTCCAAACCCCGAGCTCCGATGGTCAACGGTAAAAATTTCCTCTTTCGTCGGGGATTTCCCTATCAGGAAATCGGCACTTACAATGTTGTGGTTCACATACATGGTGAATTCCCGAATCTCGAATCCTGATGGCACGTGCGCTGCCTCCTTTCCACGTCACCTCCTCTCTCTCCCTTATCGGGAATCGTGGGATCGCGATGTCACCGGTCGCAATTCCTTTGCAACAAGAATTTTCGAATGTCAAACCCCGACCTCCCATGATCTGGTGCCACCTATCCCTGTTGTAATTAACGGATCTGATTAATTCGGGAAATCGCTCCTCGCAATTTCAAAGGGTAAGAAATTCTTGTCTACACAAACCTCAATATGCCGATATGCGGTGGCTATGGGTTCTTCCTGCCCTCAAGGTTTAAATCCCTCGCTACTTCTCCCAGATCTGACGGTCTGCGGGACTTCACGATTCACCTCTGCGAATCCTATCCATTGATTCTCCGCCTTGAGGATTTCTCCTGCTCCAAAACTCCGTTTCTGTTCGAGTCCCTCCTGGGTCCTTCTCCTACAGTATCAAGAAGGAACTATCCCTCCTGAGCTTATAGACCCCGATTCCCTTAGAGATCTTTCACACACTCTAGGTGCTCAACCTTCAACATCTCTCTAAGTGTCGAGTTCTTCAGACTCCGTGCACTCACCTCCAATAGAAATCTTCCACTCTCTGAAGCTCAGAATCACTACTGAGACTTCAAATCTGTCCTGCACTTCTCCTGCTCGACTCTGATAACCCAATTCAACTCCTGGGAAGATGAGAATAAGAGTTCAACTGTCTGGCCTCGTCAACGCACTCTATGCAGACGAATTCCACTGCACTCTATGCAGGAATCTCCTGGCTCAGACAGAGAAACAATTGAAACTCATTCTCGTCTCTCAGACTTCAATTGAAATCCTGAAATCTCATGCACAGCATAATCAAAAGCAAATTCATACAAGGAACACAAACATTCCCAGCACATAAGCAACATACACAGAGAAAACAGCACCAGTCATGAAATTGAATCAAAAGTTCTTCTATTAACCCAATCTGTACATGAGGGCTCTCCACAAGTTCTCTGCTTGCACTCTCTTCTGAATGCTTGACAATTCTGAATTATGTTACAATGTACAAAGGAGGGTGCCTATATTCCGTTTTCCCTCTCGAATTCTACAACTATCAAATCTACAATTAATTCCTATCTAACAACATTAAATCTAATAAATTCCTCAGCTACCTAAGGACATGAGCTTAAAAGATCAAGGTCCCCTTTACAATATACCAAGTGCGCTTCATTATGAATTCCTTCATCTAAAGGGCGGCGCAACATCTCTCCAAAGTATTTCAAAATCTGTGTGTTGGCGTTGTCCAGCTGTTCTCCGCTCCGTGTTGGCTCGCTTGATGAGTGAGCGATGCTCCTGCATCATACTCCTCGGCTCAAAAGATTTCATGGGCTCCTGTCCATGAGCTTCTGCACAGTCTGCCCATGCTTCTGTATGACTGCTTCTGTCTCCCAGCTAACATCCTCCACTGGGTGATTCTTCCATTTCACCAAGTATTCAAAATACTGCTTTCGCCTGGTCTTCTTTCCCAGTCGCTTATCCAGTATGCACTCCATCTGCGGCTTATGTGCAACTGGTAATTTCTTCTGCCACTAGATCACTGGTTCCTCAGTTCTAGTGCCTGCTTCTCCAGCCTTGTATGGGTATAAATCCGAAACATTGAAAATCGGAGATATCCTGATGCCCTCTGGCAACTCAATCTCATATGCATTCTCCCTGAATCTCTTCAGGACTCTGCATGGCCCAATTTTATTCATCTTGAGCTTGTTATATGTTCCCCTTGGGAACCTTTCCTTCCTCAAGTGTGCCAGAACCATGTCCCCAACTTCAAACTGAAGTTGTCTCTTCCGCTGATCGGATCTGCGCTTATACTCCTGATTTGACTTCTGCAGTCGTTGCTTCACATGATTGTGAAGTTCCTGCATCGCTTCAGCGAATTCTTCAGCGCTCGCGCTGCTAGTCGAAGCCGGTTCTGACTCCCTGAGCTCAGATACTCCCCTCGGCTGTGTCCCATACAAAATCTGGAATGGGCTTTTTCCTGTACTCTGATTCACCGAATCGTTGTATGCGAACTCTGCTTGTGGTAATATCTGATCCCAACTGTTGTGGTGCTCTGTCACCAAGCTTCTCAATAGATCCCCCAGACTTTTGTTCACCACCTCTGTTTGCCCATCCGTCTGAGGATGGTAATCTGAATTAAACGCTAAGTTAGTTCCCAGCTTCTTCCATAGCATCCTCCAAAAATGACCTATGAATTTTGTATCCTGATCCGAGACTATACTTCTCAGCAATCCATGCAGTCTAATGATATCTTTGAAAAACAAATTCGCAATGTGGGACGCATTGTTGGTCTTCTGACACGGAATAAAATGTGCCATCTTCGAAAATCTGTCTACCACCACAAAGATGGAGTCAACTCCTCTTTGCGTCCTCGGCAAACCCAAAACAAAATCCATGCTAATGGCTTCCCATGGCCTTTCGGGTATGGGCAATGGCTGATAAAAACCTGCGTTCTGCTTTTGGCCCTTCGAATGTTGACATATCCGACACCTGTCAACAAACGTCTTTACATCTTCTCGTATGCCTGGCCAAAAATACGATTCGCTCAGCTTTGCGAATGTTTTGTCATGTCCAAAATGACCTTCTAATCCACCGCTATGCTTTTCCTTCACCAAATTCTCCCTCATGGAGCAATTCGGAATGCACATTTGATTGCCTTTGAACAACAATCCATATTGGATCATATATTCTAGCCACGGACTCTTATCCCTGAGAACTGGATTCTCAGCTTCCTCGTATGCTTCTCTGAAATCTGCATCACCTGCATACATATCTTCAGATTTTCAAAACCTAATGTTTTGACTCGAAACTCCTGCAACAACAAACATTTCCTGCTCAAAGCATCAACTACTTTGTTAGCAGTCCTCGAAATGTGTTTAATCACAAACGTGAAATTCTGCATGTACTCTACCCATTTTGCATGCTTCTGGTTCAACTTCTCCTGTTGACTCACGAACTGCAATGCATGATTGTCACTGTACAATACAAATTCCTTGGGTATCAAGTAATGCCTCCACTTTTTCAATGCCTGTATGATGGCATAAAACTCCTTATCATATGTGGAGTATTTCAGCTTTGCATCATCCAATTTCTCGCTGAAATATGCCACTGGCCTGTCATCCTGACTCAAGACTCCTCCTACGACATATCCACTCGCATCACATTTCACCTGAAATGTTTTCTGAAAATCAGGCAACACCAGAATTGGCTACTCTGTGATCTTTCGCTTCAACAGATTGAAGCTCTTCTCAGCCTCTGTTGTCCAATGGAAAACTTTATGCCGCTTTTTCACCGTTTCCATCATTGCTGCACTAATTCCACTAAAATTCTGGATGAATTTCCTGTAGAAACTAGCCAATCCATGGAAGCTCCTCACCTCGAAAACATTTCTCGGTGATGGCCAATTCTTGATCACTTCTACCTTTTCAGGATCCATTTTCAACTCATTCGCCGAAATCACAAAACCCAAATAAATGAGTTATGTCTTCATGAAGGAACACTTCTTCATGTTGATCAACAGCTTCTCCTGCTGTAGCTTCCTCATCACAATGGCTAAATGTTTCAAGTGTTCAGCCTTGGTCTTGCTGAAAATTAGTATGTCATCTAGATATACGACCACAAATTTGCCAATGAATTCCCTCAGGACTTCATTCATCAGCCTCATGAATGTGCTCGACGTGTTTGTCAAACCAAACGGCATGACCATCCATTCGTACAAACCCTCATTTGTTTTGAATGTTGTCTTCCATTCATCTCCTTCCCTCATGCAAATCTGATGATACCCGCTTTTCAAATCAATTTTTGAAAAGTAATTTGCCCCGCTCAGGAAATCCATCAGATCATCCATTCTCGGTAGTGGAAATTTGTACCTGATGGTGATTTTTTTTATTGCCTTGGAGTCTATACACATTCTCCAGCCTCCAGCCTTCTTCGAACTTAGTACTGTCAGAACAACACATGGACTCAGAATCTCTCTGACCAGTCCTTTATCTAGCAGATCCTGTACCTGCCTTTTGACCTCCTCGTTCTCCTGAGGCGTCAACCTGTACGCTGCCTTATTCGGTAAACTGGCTCCAAGTATGAGGTCAATGTGGTGACTCACACTCCTCATCGGTGGCAACGAACAAGGTAGTTCGTCCACGATGATATCAACGAACTCTCCCAACAGTTCCTGAATCTCGTCTGGTAAGTCATCCACTCTTGTGCTTGTCAGGACAATTCTTGGTTTCCTGACAACAAAGAATTGTGGATCTTTGTTCTTATCCATCTCTGTGAGAAGCTCCTTCCCACTCATAAGAAGTATCGTGTTGCTTCCTTCTGACTTCACTTCTTTATCTTTTATCGAAAGCAATGTGTGTGGTTTCCCATCCTTCTCCAAAGTGTATGTGTTCATTCTCCCATCATGAACAACATTTCTATCATACTGCCATGGTCTACCCAATAATACATGATAGACATCCATGGGAATGACATCACACAGAATCTTATCCTTATATTCACCCATTTTAAATTCAACCAAGCATTGTTTCGTAACACTTACCTAGTGTCCTTTCTGCATCCATGACACTTTGTATGGACTCGGGTGATTTGTCGTCTCCAGCTCCAGCTTTTCCACCATCTCGGTTGAAACGAGATTATCGGTGCTTCCGCTGTCCACTATGACTTTTCATTTCCATCCCTTGGTCTTGCAAGTCGTTCTGAACAGTCTGGTTCTCTGAGCTGTGTCCTCCACCTCTTTCTCAGGTGTCAAGAGAACTTTGTCTACCGTCAGTGACTTCCCACTTTCGGTGTCTTCATCCTCAGCAGCACGCCTCTGCGCCTCAGCAATGTGAGCTTCTCCTCTGTCCATTTTCTTGTCTCGACAATCAACGGCTTTGTGTTCATCCTTTCCACATGTAAAACATGTGATAACTCCACCTCGGCCTCTTCCTCTACCTCTGGTACGAGGAAAAGTGTTCACGTCATCATAGCCGCCACCCTGCTCTATATGCTGCCTCCTCGGCTTAGCATATTGTTGCCTCTGTTGTGAGGTTCCACCTCTTTCAACCTTACCCTTAGGCTTCTTCCACTCCTCCTTGGGATTCTGAGTTCTTTCTTGGGAAACTACCTTGCCTCTAGGCTAACTTCTACCTCGCCCTCACTGTCCCTGCTTGCGGCTCAGCTTTTCTTCGGCTTTCAGAGCCATCTGGTATGCATCCTCAACTGTTCGGATGGTAACCATGCTCAATTCATCCTGAATGTCACACCTTAAACCATTCAGGTATCTCGCTACCTTTTCATCATCGCTCTCTCGATGACCTGCTCTGATATTGAGTCTGTAAAACTCCTCGGTGTACTCCTTCACCGTCATCAACTTCTGTCTCAGGTTCTACATTCACCTAAACAGTGTGATCTGGTAATCTCTGGGGATGAATTTCGCTTTCATCTTTGCGATCATCCGATCCCATCTTTTGATCTTCTGTTTTCCTTTGGAACGTCTGTCTGCCTGCAACTCGTCCCACCATAAGGCTGCATGTCCCTTCAGCTTTGTGACAGCATGCCTTATCTTCTTGTCCTCTTCGATATCTTCGTAATCGAAGTAGGTGTCAAGTGCTCGGATCCAATCCAGCAACTCTTCTACATCCAGATTCCCCTCATAGACGGGAATGTCCATTTTAGTCTTTGATCTCATTCTGGCAATAGCTCTGATCAATCGCTCGGTTGAAGCATCCTTTGTTGAGACCTCTTCTGCATCATGCCCAGCTTCCTCTTCTACCTCAGAATCACTGAACTCTCCAGCGCCGACTCCGTGTCTCTGCGCTGTCTCCATCTCCTCGAGCCTTGCTCGGAGATCTCTTATCTGGCGCTCCATTTCCGGATTCCTTGCCGGCCTACCTCTTCTTCGGGCATCCCTGTCCTCACGATCAGGTGGCTGCCTTTCTCTTCTCGACGGCATGGTGAAATCCGCTTCTCTCTGCTACTTGAAAAAAGAGAACTCTTCTCCCGCTCTGATACCACTCTGACGCAAGTCACCCTCAGAGGCAACCCGCTCTCACCAAGACCTTCTTTCACATTGGCCTGAAGAGTCAAAGTCTCTTCCAACTCGCTCTCGGGAGTCTTCACTACCCACAGTAACTCCTGCCACGACCTCCCTTCGCTTTTCGGGAAATCGGGTTTCGCGATATCGCGAAACTCGTTACACAATCTCGTGCAAATCAAAACTCCAAACCCCGAGCTCCGATGGTCAACGGTCAACGTTTCCGCTTTCGTCGGGGATTTCCCTATCGGGAAATCGACACTTACAATGCTTCGATTCACATACACGGTGAATTCCTGAATCTCGAATCCCGATGGCACGTGCGTTGCCTCCCTGCCACGTCACCTCCTCTCTCTCCCTTATCGGGAATCGCAGGATTGCGATGTCACAGGTCGCAATTCCTTTGCAACGAGAATTGTCGAATGTCGAACCCCGACCTCCCGGGATCTGGTGCCACCTATCCCTGTCGTAATCAACGGCTCCGATTAATTCGGTAAATCGCTCCTCGTGATTTCAAAGGGTAAGAAATTCTTGTCTACACAAACCCCGATATGCCGATATGCGGTGGCTATGGGTTCTTCCTACGCTCAAGGGTTAAATCCCTCGCTACTTCTCCCAAATCTAATAGTCTGTGGGACTTCACGATTCACCTCTGCGAATCCTATCCGTCGATTCTCCGCCTTGAGGATTTCTCCTACTCCAAAACTTCGTTTCTGTTCGAGTCCCTCCTAGGTCCTTCTCCTATGAAATCAAGAAGGAACTATCCCTCCTGAGCTTATAGACCCCGATTCCCTCAGAGATCTTTCACACACTCTAGGTGCTCGACCTTCAATATCTCTCTAAGTGTTGAGTTCTTCAGACTCCGTGCACTCACTTGCAACAGAAATCTTCCACTCTCTGAAGCTCAAAATCACTACTGAGACTTCAAATCCGGCCTGCACTTCTCCTGCTCGACTCTGATAACCCAATTCAACTCCTGGGAAGATGAGAATAAGAGTTCAATTGTCTGGCCTAATCAATGCACTCTATGTGGACGAATTCCACTGCACTCTATGCAGGAATCTCCTGGCTCAGACAGAGAAACAATTGAAACTCATCCTCGTCTCTCAGACTTCAATTGAAATCCTGAAATCTCATGCACAGCATAATCAAAAGAAAATGCATACAAGGAACACGAACATTCCCAGCACATAAGCAACATACACTGAGAAAACAACACCAGTCATGAAATTGAATCAAAAGTTCTTCTATTAACCTAATCTGTACATGAGGGCTCTCCACAAGTTCTCTGCTTGCACTCTCTTCTGAATGCTTGACAATTCTGAATTATGTTACAATGTACAAAGGAGGGTGCCTATATTCCTTTTGCCCTCTCGAATTCTACAACTATCAAATCTACAATTAATTCCTATCTAACAGCATTAAATCTAATAAATGCCTCAGCTACCTAAGGATGTGAGCTTAAAGGCTCAAGGTCCCCTTTACAATATATGAAGTGCGATTCATTATGAATGCCTTCATCTAAAGGGCGGCGCAACATCTCTCCAAAGTATTTCAAAATGTGTGTGTTGGTGTTGTCCAGCTGTTCTCCGCTCCGTTGATGAGTGAGAGATGCTCCTGCATCATTGAGGGACATCTGTTTGTATGGTTGTAGTCTTAAAAACACCCAATCCCCTACTTCAAAACTTCTTTCACTACGATGTTGATCTTCTTGTTGTTTCATGCAATTATGTGTCATGGTTAGGTTGTCCTTTAAGATTTGGAGAACTCGTTATTGATTCTCGATGTGATCTTCCACTGCTTGAACCTTAGATTTTTCTTTTAGAGAAGAAGTGATGGAAGGAAGGTGGTATCCATAAAGTGCCATAAATGGTGCCATTTTTGTTGCAGTATGAAAGGAAGTATTATACCACCATTTTGCCAAGGGTAACCATTTGAACCATTGTGTTTGTTTATCAGAGACAAAGCAATGAAGGTAGCGTTCCAAACATTTGTTCACTATCTCGGTTTGTCCATCAAATTGAGGATGATAGGATGAGCTATGAGCCAATTGAGTACCCAAACAAGAAAATAATTTTGTCCAAAAATGTCCAGTGAAGATGGGATCTCTGTCACTTACAATAATCTTTGGGCTGCCATGTAGCTTTTGAACTACCTCCATGAATGCGGTGGTAGTTGTACTAGCTTTGAATGGATGAGAGAGTGCAAAAAAGTGTGTGTACTTGGTCAGTCTATCAACAATCACCATGATTATACTCTTTCCTTCAGACTTTGGTAACCTTGTGATGAAATCCATGGAAACCTCCTCCCAACACTGACTTGGGATGGATAATGGTTGTAAAAGACCTGGGGTCTTAATTATTTCCACCTTATTTTGTTGGCAAACCAAACATTTTTCCACAAAC